>VXAU01005773.1:686721-703277 GCA_013399695.1 Formicarius rufipectus | reverse complement strand
GTGATGCACAATACAATTGCTCTCCACCCACCGACAATGCACAGTCTGTCATCAAGCAGTAATCAGCCCCTCCCAGCTGGCTTCTCCTAGTTTATAAACTGGGCATGACATCCTATGGCATGAATATCCCTTTGACTACTTCAGGCCAGCTGTCCAGGCCATGCTTCCTCCCAGCTTCTTGTGCACCTGTTCCCTGGCAGAGCACAGAAAATTTAAAAAGTCCGTGACTGAGGGTAAGTACTAATTATCAACAACTATAAAATCAGTGTGTTATCAATGTTATACTAAATCCAAAAACACAGCACTGTACCATCTGTTAAAAAAATTAACTCTGTCCCATTGAAAACAGAACAGATGTAGCTGGGCAAGTTACAGGACATCCAAAGAAGGCTCCTAGAGGGAGGAGCTGTCTCAGGGACTACCACCAGCAAAGATGTGTTCTAGCTTGACTGTCTACTGCAACCATGTTATTGAGCTTAATGCATAGTTACCTACAGGTAGACTACAGCAAGCACACTACTAGTTAGGGCAGTGACATCATCATAGGAAAAATCAAAATGAATATTTCTACAACAAAAAAACGTTTTCTAAAGACTCATATTACTTCAAAATTGTACAATAGGGCTTGCTCTGATAATCCAGCAAAAAAGCAGGAACTGTACTTTAACAATATATCTTAAAACCCGTTCCGAAGGCCTGCATTTAAAATAATTTTATTTCAGAACCTGAATAAAAATAGTCAATTTCTGCAAGACCATAACATGTCTATTGGTGTTTCAAAGGAACTGGTCAGGAAACACATAGAACTCAGTTACTGCTAAGTATTTTGTTTCATGACAACAGTGAATGGTATTTGTTGGCAATATGGTGATATATGTGAAATGTGGCTATGGGGACAATCCAGCCACTCACAGATGCATTTTCATGAAACCAGGGATTTTGATAGTTGGTTATTTGCCTGGCAAGGACAGTTGAGGGGTCAGAGCTGTATCAGGCATTGAAACAGAGCTCATCTCTGCCTTAGCAGTGAAGAGAATACATCACATGTTAAATGCATTGGAGGAGTAGGAACATTTACACTGTGATTGTCTTTAGTACATATATTTCTTAAGTAACTACGTTGCTGTTGTGCCTCCTTCCATGAGCAGCTAATTTACTAAGCACTGAATAAACTCTCCCTTCATGCAATCTGCATGTGCTTGGCAGGTGGTGATGACACATGTAGGAAGCTGGCTCTGAAGGAGTGCTGAAAATCCCCATTCTCATAGAGATAATGTAGCTCATGACTCCCTGGCTCTTTTATTTTTTTAATTCATATCCTTTTCCTTGAAAATAGTTCTAAGAAGATGTTTTTGGAAAATAAAAGACGACATATTCAGTAAACCACCATGTAGGCATTCTTTCACCAAGCTGGAGGATTATATTACAGAAGTTGATCTCTACAGGAACTTCATGTAGGAAAAATATTTAAAATGAGAACAGAACATTTGAATTTTCAGCAATTAGACTAAAAGAAAATCACAGTGTAGTGGACACAGTAAACTGTGGAGTGGTATTTTGTATATAAGGAAGAAAGGATTGCCCTAATAACAGTAATAAAGAAAAAAAAAAAAGGAGACTAAAAAGAAAGTTAAATGAGTCATGGTCTTATAATTGAGAAGTGGGTATTTCTCTTCTTCTGCCTGAGTTCCCTTTCAAAATTAGCAGTGATAATCTCCGGTGGTTTTCTTTAAAAGGGTTATAAGACACACTGGACTGCATCCATTTTCCCACAGTTCATCAGTGGACTTTACCAATGCTGTCTATAAATTTCCAGTAACTCACTTGAAACTCTTGAGACTCTGCTAGGTCTGCTAAATAAGATAAGATTTTTCACAAGAGACCTCCAAGTCCCTTGTGCACAAGAAAGCAAGGAAAGTTCCCTCTGTGTAGCTGCCATAAGGGTTTTTAATGCAGATGCACCACTTCCTTTAAAGGAAAGAGAGAGGAGGAGATTGCTAATCTATTAAATTCACCTTTCAGTAACAAGTTTATGCAGCTCCCTGGTTTCTGTCCTTTATTTATCATCACTGAGACTTGGACTACTCTTAACCCATTAGTGGGTATTATGCCATAAGAAGAAAGACAGGCTTTTCATTGGAGCAATAGACAAGAACCAAATCACAGCTTACAGAGAAGATGCTTAGCCTTCAAGGACCTTCCAGGCTTCCCAAAGTGCACAATGTCTCTAGTCAATGAGCCACAAACCAAGTTACTAAAGGTTAAACCTTAATGTAATTCATCTGATTCTCTCTGGTCTAATTTGGCTGTTAATTCCACACATCTGGAAGGAGAAAACAACTGTGCCAAGTCCTGTCTGTACCTGCATGTACCTAGAAATGCAAAGTATACTCTGCTCTAGCTCAACAGACTCCGTATGGCAACTTGCAGGTTTATCTGTGTGAGAGAGGGTGAGTCAGGTATACATAGTACAGTGTGGGTAGAGGAAGTCTTTTCAAACTGAGGTAATGTTGAAAGTGGATACAGTCAAATTCTTCAGTATCACAGTGGTTTCCCACCTGTGACTCCTCTGTCTGTCTTGCCTTGACCATGTATCTGCTTCACAGAGTCCCAGGAGGGAAAACTTCCCATCACACACCTCCTGAGTTTGAAAATAAACACACAGCGTAACCTAATGCTTCATAACCAGTACAACTTAACCTTAAGAAAGTGTATCATCAAAGTGATGTGCTCCTGGAGGTTGTTATGAAAGGCATATGTTAGAAAGCTAAACAGCTGTCCAGTTATATTTTGTCTTTACACATTCGGGATTCTGAATTCTGACTGGAGTTAAATGCCAAAATTAAAGTAAGATGCATTTGAGATTAAAAAAATAATAATCTTGAAGAGTTGAAAGTAAAGCATTTACACTCCCAGGAGATAAGACAGAGAAACCACAAATGTTTTCCTGTCATTAGAATGGAACATTAGAGTATCTGTCCTGTTCAAGAAAACCCACAAATATGGGAAATGCCATTTATGAATAATTATCCCTTTTTCTTGGCTCCTACTCACTTTACCAAGCCATCTGTAAAAGTGGCCCCACCTCCATCAGAGCAAAGGCAAAAGAAAATTTATTATTGACAAGATGACAATGTCAGGAGGGGTCCTCAGCAGGATTCTAGGAAATTGATTAAAAAGAGGGAAGACTTCTTTTTAAAATGGTATGAAATCAATATTTTCTAGTGGTATCCCACGCCTTTTTCCTATTCCCCATTAATCTGGAATGGAAAATGTTCAAAGGATCTTGCCATGAACACACTTCCTATACAATAAAGAAAATCTCTGCTTGCATCAGCAGTGTGAGCCTGCTAGACATTAAAACAACAGACAATAAATGAAGTTTCCTTGCAGGTTCTGGAAAAGAGAAATCTAAACTCATCTCTCCCTTGTCCGTTTTGATAGCATACATACATTCATCAAAGAAATGCAGAAATTAACTGAGTGGAGAGTAATGACTTGGAGGAAAAGTTCCAGAAAGTTCTGGCTTCTCTTTTAACAAATACCAAATCAAGAACACATCATTAGCTCATAAGAGACCCCATTCAAAATCAGTGAAATCAGTGGGAAAGCTCCCAGTTGGCTTCAGCATGCTCTGAGTCAACAAAAGAACAGTTACAAATGCTTAAAATTTTTTTTTAGTGAAATCACTTTTTAAATGAAAAATTGTTCTTTAGTAACAGTGAAATTCTCTTGGGACCATTTGTTTTCATTTATGTACTTTGCTTTTTTGATGGAGCAAGCTGGAAATAACTGTATTTCTTTTCACTCACCCACCAAACTTTTTACTTCTATTTCATTATTTTTTACTGGAAAACAAACTTGAGAAATGGCATGAAACAGGGATGTGTTCAAGAAGGCTACAGTGGTCAGATCTTGAGTAAGTAAGGAGAAAGTAAGGAGAAAGGAGCAGAAGAAAGGGGAGCAGCAGAGAAACTCCTATGGACTGACCTCAAACCTGCATTGCCCATCCTCTCTGCACTGCTTGGGGGAGGAGGAGGTATAGAAGTTAGGAAGGAGTGACATGATCCTAAGAAAAGGATGCACAAGTAGGAGGGAAAGTGATACTTCAATTTTACTTTACGCTTTTCACTATCTAAATATATTGTCATTGGTAATAAATTAATTTTCTCCAAGTCAAGTCTGTTTTGCCTGAGTTGAGAACTGGAAGCAATTTACCCATCTTTAACTCAACCAACAAGTTTATTAAATCTATGTTCTCCTCCTGTACTGCTGAAGAGCAGAAGTGAGTGAGCAGCTGTTGGGGGGTTGTCTGGCTGCTGCGCATGGCCAGCTCACCACAGCTGAATACCTTTCTGTTGGTATTGGCTATCAGTTGCACTGCCTGACTGCCTCAAAGCTCCAGCTAAAATGTGAGCTCCTTTACTCAAGTTGCTTCAAACACAAATCACTTCTCAGTCTCTGCCAGCCCCAACAGGTTAATAAATGTCTGAGCTAAAGCACTAAGAAGCCATCACAAAAAATGCTTTAATGACATCGATTTTTCCTTCTTTCTTTTCAGCTCTTATAAAGTTTTGCACATATTTCACACTATCCAGTCATCCTTTCAAGAACAGCCCCCAGCCTTGACTTTAACATTGCTAAAATCTGGAGTAATAGTGTCTTTCCTGTATTTTTCCTCTCCTCTAAATGTGTTTTAATTAGCAAAGTCTTTGAGTCTTGAGAAGAGATTTACTGTGTGTCAGCACATAAATTCATGTTATTTGAGTCCATAGCACTTTCTCTGTTATTTCTTAGCCATAATTTACTGCATCCAAGCATCCTATTTGTTTTGCTAACTACTAATGCATATTGGCCAAACACATTTACTTAGATCTCTGCCTAATAACAAGGCTTCTCAACAGAGCTGAGAGTTGGGAAGTTCTGGTGGTCTGCAGCATCTGAAGACATTATACCCACAGAAACCAGGACAGGCAGAACAGTTAGATTTTAAACTTCCTTATCACATGCTAAATGCCCCTCTTCTGATTTGCAGTGTTTATAAATCCACTTAGCTGAGTAGGACTCACTGCAAGAGACAAGAGTATGAGTTAAAGCCTCACACTTTGACCACAGTAAGCCAATGCAGAATTGGCTATCTGGCAATCAGGTAGGAAGGTTGGAAGTGACTGTACTTAATCCTGGCTGTGTCACCTCCTTATGAGACTGTGACCTGCATAAACAAGCCTATTGCAACTGCACTAGCCCACAGGATTACGAAGACACAAGGTGTAGACACAAAACAAACACCACTCCAATTCAGGTCTTTCTACCCAGTGTTGTTATATACCATACACAAATTATACATTTGCATTCATCCTTTCAACAATAACCTGTAGAACAAATATCCATCTAGGTCCTGACTATTGCATCTTTCATCTGGTCCTCCTCTTGCTCCTTCCATCTTTCTCCCCTTCTGCACTCCTTCATGTGAGGAGAAATAGCTCTCCATCCGAACTGACATGGTCTTACTGTCCGGCACAAGATCTCTGTCACTTTTCAAGGTAAATTAAGTTTCTTAGCTTAGAACACAGAGATATTGAGACTGAATGGGTCTTACAGGTAACATTCCAGTGTATACTAGAATTTTCCACTTTTATTCAACACTTTAGTATTATGTTTCCTGAATACTGCCACATGGTCTGAAAAAGATGCAAAATGCATTATACTTTTGGTGCATATGGAAGTATGCAAAAATATGTTTGTTTTCCATATGCAGGAACTCTATAAACTGTTTTTCTCTAAATGCCTTCAGAGTTCCATAGCCACATGTGAAAATGTTTCCTGTCATCCCTTCATGTTTCCTATAAAAATCCAGTATGCTACCATAAATGTCAAGAACGAGGCCAGACAGTTTCAATTACTTGTTTCAAGAAGATGCATTTCCAATCACAACTTCTAACTTAAAGGGCAGCTGCTTGGGTCACATTACACGTCAAGAGGCAGACTTAATTATTATTGAAATTTTCTGTATGTGTATGTCTCAGAAAGCAAGGAAAACCAGACTACTTACATAAAAGAGCATTTCATTGTGAGAAGTACTTCAGATATGTAGGCTACCACTGAAAATATGGAAATCTTGACAAAAATAGGCCTATACTGGACAGTTTGCTTTAATTTGATGTGTGTTACTATGGCTAGAGCTCCAGAGAACTGCAGTTGTACCATGCCAATTTTCCCAGCGAAGACAGGTGAGGTTTAAGAGATGTGGTTTCTTAAGAGCTAAAGGCAACACCTACTAAAGTCAGTGGAGTCTTAAGAACAATGAAGCATTTGGGATGAGGTGGTTTTTTTCTGTGATTTAGCCAAGAACTTAAAGAGAATGTAAGCAGCTGGCCATTTTGGATGGCTATTTACAAAAATGTGGTGGGGTTTTTTTCAGTTCCTTCCCTAGGTTTCAATAAAAAAAAAACTTATTCTTGGAGTCAGAAGGGTCTGGAAAACATGCATCCTGAGAAACCTGAGACAGCAGTGAGGTAGAGCTGTGAAATCTTGTAGAGGTACAAAACAGACTGTATCTGTCAGGCAGGCATGGATTTGTATTACTTAGCTTCTATTAGTTCATTAATTTAAATACTTCCTGCAAACTGGGACAATTCAGTTCCACTGCAAAGCTTGCTGATGAGGCGGTTACAAAGGAAGACTCCTTCTCCCATCTATAGACTCTAACAGAGCTGAGTCAGTTCATGGATAAAGGCTCTCCTACTTACTCAAAAAGACTATCTCTGTAGACCCATCATGGACTTCATATGAGCTGAATAATCTCACAAACTAATCTCTTAACTGTCAATTTCCAGAATCTCTTTCCCATCCCATCTGAAATCTGTCCCTCAGGAGCAGATACAGAATTCTTCACAGAGTTCCCTTAAACTTGCTCATTCTTTCATGCAATGACCCAAACTAATAAGAGAATGAGGAATCTCCCCCACCTGTGAAAGGATTTGTGAGAACTGCCAGAATCAATGGCTTTAACAAATCAACTCAATCTTTAAACTCTTTTATTAAAAATTTAAATAGTCCTTCCTTTTTTTTTGTAATATGATTTTTTTTGAACCATAAAAAATGTTGCTTTTGCATCACAATACTGCCATAGTTCTGAAAAGGAAGTCCTGTCTAGACATTTTTAGACATATCTATACTTCATTCACTTCTAAAAAAAATTAGGGCCCCCTGTGGTAAATCCAGTTTGGTTGATATAGCTAGTGGTTTGTAAGACTTCTCTTGCACATCTTGTTCTCTGAATCAGAGAAGAATGAAGCAAAGCTAACTATAAAAACCTTCAAACAAGTTAACTTTTTGTAGTAGGAAGTGTACTTCTACCTGGGGAGAGACACAACTGACTGCACATGGAGCTTCCAAGTAGTACTCTTTTTTCAGAGATTTCTTAAAAGCACTTTGCCAGTTAATCTCCATCTTGCTGATGCAAGAGATTACATTTCCCTTTGTCTTCTAAAAATGTTCCTTACCTTCATTGTCTTCTAGGAGCTCATTCTCTTACAGAGTTTAGGTAATCATTTTTATCACAGCCATTTGCCATGAGAATAAAAATAATACAAAAATTCAGAATGAAGTTTTCACATGATGAGGAACAAATTGAATTAAACATTTCATTAAAACTTATTATTACACTTCATCTGTTAAAAGAAACACTAATAGTGAAAATATTACTACTAATCTTTTCAACTTTCCAGGACTCATCTCTTTGCCCAGATTGAAACTGAACTACACTAAACTGTGCTATAAAAACTCACATGGACTTTACATCTCTGTGTCATAACTGTTAAGTGAAAGCTTGGAATGATCATAACAGAGCATAAAGTAATTATAGCTAGAACAGATAGACAGTGTCATCATGACACATATCAGGAATGTATTAGAATGCATTTCCCAGGGGCAAAAACACACCAAAAGTACTGTGACACCACAATATATCATTGGGTATTTCCAAAATAGTTTATGAAAGTGATAGTTCATAAGCATCAAGAAACGCAGTTCCGGAGGCTCCTCATGAGGATACCAAAAAGGCATCACCACAGAGTAACAGAAAGTAAGTACAGCTCAGGTGAACATGGGGGAAATAATTGAAGCTGATGTTACACATGAAAAAATATACCCATGAAAACTACAAAATATTGATTCGTTGTTTAAAAAAGACATAAAAATTGAAAGCTTTAGTTATTTCTTTGGAAAGTAAAATGTCAAAGTCAAAAAGACAGAGATTCAAGAAGTATTTCCAGATGTCAGGGATCAGAAGCATGTGAAGCAAATGGTAAATATGATAAAATACCATGAAATAAATTATGCAAGTTAATGAAATAACAGGTTACCAGAAAACTACATCACTTTTTTTGTTAAATTGTGGTTTGTTATTTTTATTCATGGAAGTTGGTTGTAAGTAACTTACCTTCAGTCTTCACCTTTAATGCAGAAGAGATGAAGCATTATCAAGATGTTCATGCATTTTTGAGATGGTCATAGAGAAGATTCAAGAATAAATGGATTTTGAAAGTTACAGTCTCCATAATTTCTTCACTGATGTAAATTATCTCTATATAAAAACAGTAAACAGAGTAGGTAGACACATTCCTCCAGCGGCAATCGTGGGAGAAGTTCATATTTCTACTTTCACAGTTATAGAAGATACTTATAATTTTTTTTCTTCTTGTATTGGCTTAGGTAGTAATCCTTTAGGACTGAGAATAAAAGAAAACACTCTCCCTCCTAGTGCTGTCCAGTGACAAAGAAAATGTAGAGCCTGATTTTTGCCTGTTGTGCAATTGACTGTATCTCCTGTGCTCCCCTAAACGCATCGGCTCATCCTGCAATGGGTTCTTCCTACATGACCATGTGACATTGAACAGACACACAAGTACTGTATGTCCTTCACCAATTACCAGCTTAAGGCCTCCTCCACAGCACAGGTGACCTTACTGGGGTAGGATGAAGATCATACTGAAAGGAACAGGACAAGGCTAGAGATTGGGGAACAGTAACCCTGCACAGTGTTTTGGTGTTGTGGTCTTACAGGTACCTGTGAGTTAGGAATGTTGTGCATAAAATAATGTGACAGCTAGGAGAGTATAAAGAACACTTTGAACCTTTTTGCATTCCAGACCGCTCTTATGTGCATTTTGGATAGACACAGAGAGATGGCTCAAATAACTTGAGCCAGGTTAACCTAAACCATCATTTTTAGAATTAATTACTTCACTTGGAGAAGAAGTAGAACAGTTCTGTTATTTCAACACTGTATTTAGATACTATGAGTTTGTTTTCAGAATTATTTAGGAGTTTTCTGTGATGAGCGCTGCTTATCAGCAGAATCTGGCACCCTGGCAGAGGTGCACTATGGAATCTGAAATTTGGCTAGGGTACTTGATATTTTTGCTCTCTTTCTCTACCCTCAAGATCTACTACTGTTTCTTCTGCTCTTTTCCTCATGCAATAGCTTTATCCAAATATTCTCCTGTTTATTTTTCATTTATATAATTTCTCAGTAGTTTTAAAAATACTCATTATTTGCTGCATAATAATTAAGAAATAGATTGAGTTACATTATTGCCCCTATTACACAGACAAATACAATTCACACACAACACTCACCAAAGACTTTGTGTACAGTATTTTGATGAAAAGCAAAACTCAAAACCAAAGAAAAGTGGAATGGATGAAAGAATGCAAAGGAAGAGTAAGATAGTTGTAAAAATAGGTAAACTGGGTACTTAGGATAGTTTGAGATGAATATTTCTACACAAAATTCCTTATTTTTTCCACATTATACCTACACTTATACATTTGCAATGGCATTTCTCTCAGCACAGTTAGTTCACTAGTTTCAATTATGCCTGCTGAGATGTTTTCCAGGTTTTTCTGTTTGTCATGTTTAAAATACTTTTTAGACTCATCTCTGGGATAATTCTGAGATAAATACATATATCTAATTTCCAAAACTCTTCTTCCATCCACTGTTATAATAGGTGAGACATGAGCAAGGTAGTTGTAAGAGTTGCTTACAGATTGTGCCATGGACAAAACAGAAAACCAGTTTGGTTCTCCCCATATCCAAGAACTTTTCATTATTCAGGGCACTGTGGTAAAAAGAGAATGTTTATGGATGTAATGTTGCAGATTTGAGCTTTAAATCTTTCATTGTGAACTGCTAAATCAAACTGAGAAATTGCCTCTAGGTCCCTGCCTGGTTTTAATCACACAGTGATTCGTGGTTGTCCTATTCTAACCATTTCTGGTTTTCCACTCTGAGCATTTCTGCTGGTTGTTTGAGTGGGGTAAGAAAGTAGATGTGCTTTGTTCTGAGCCTAATTTAATGTGATTAAATTTCTGGACTGTCAGGAAATTCAAAAAGAAAAAATGCAAAGTCCTGAACCTGGGGTGAGCTAACACACTGCAGAGGTGTAGTCTGGAGACTGACCAGCTTCAATAGCAGCTCTGCTGAAAAAAAATGGGGTCTTGCTGGACAGTATGCTCAACATGAACCAACAGGGTGCCCTGGCAGGAAAAAAGGGCCAACAGCATCCTGGGCTGAGTTAATAAGAGTCCTGCTGCTGATTATCCTCCTTTATGTGGCATTTATTAGACAGCACATGTAAACCTGTACCCAGTTTTGTACAACCAAATACATGAAAGATGAAGATAGACCTTGGCCAGCGTATGTAGCAAGATACTCCCAAGAGTTAAGAGCTGGAGCAACTGACCCATAAGGAAAACCTAGAGGATTTGGACTTGATCAGCCCAGGGTAGAAATGTTTTAGGGAGGACCTTACAGAAGCCTGCCAAAGCCTGCTAGGGTTTACTGAGAGGTTAGAAGAAGGAAACAAGATTTTCACTGGGAGAAAAATGTTCTAAACTGGAGCAGGGAAGGTCCTAACTGAATTCAGAAACAACAAAAAAAAGAAACAATCTCTGAAGATAATTAAACATTTAATTAGGTTACCCAGACGAGTCATGGAATCCCTTTCCTGGAAGGATTTCAAGACCTGACTGGACAAAGCTTGAATGTTTCTGTACTTAAACACCACTAACAAGTTTGGATTAGCTAGGAAACAGGAAACACATTTCTCTTTAAATAATTGAAGAAACCCAGAATTTCTCCATTTCATAAAGCATGCTTTGGAAAAAGTCAAAATATCATGTGACCTGACAGCCAAGAAAGAGAGTTTTATAAATATGAGAGAAAGATAGACAAGAAATTACCAGGTTTTACAGCATCATCCTGTTACCCAAATGTTGTCTCAGCACTGTAGCTAATGTGTCCCTCTGGAATGTGTTGTGTAATAAAGGAATAGCTGATTTTTGCTGTTGTCATAACTTGTGCCTTTGCTTGCTTTTTAATTTGGTGGATACTGCCAGTATAAGAGGTCGCCCTTCAGTAAGAGCCCAGGGTCAGCTTTCTGTCCCTAAGGATAGGTTCATTCTTGTAGTTGGTTTCTTCAGAGGTTCCTTTACTGTGCTCTCCCTCTGTCATCCACAATAGAAACATGTGGGGTAGATTTCCCTGTACACAGCTTTGTGACAGATGTCCACAGTGCAGACTTGCATATCTGAATTGGTCAACTTTCATGAAAGTGCCCTATGATCAGTAGAAATTATGAAGTTAGAGGTCTCTACCAGCCTATTTTAGACTTCCATGTTAGAAGGCATCCAATCTAGTGCATGTGTCTGCATTTACCAGAGGGGAAAATCCCCATGATGTTTTCTTCTTGTTCATATTGGAACTGGGCTTTTCACGTTAACTGGAATACAAAAGTAGAGTCAATTGTGCTATGGCATCCATATAGCACTCTCATGCAACTTATGGCTACTGGCAACCTAAGTTAGAATTAAATCAACATGCAAGAGAGGGGGAATATCTTTCTTAGCCACCAGCATTCTCCCACACAGTCCAGTTCCCATTGATGATGAGCCGTGCCAGTTACCTCTGCAGTAATGCTACATTGCGGACCCAGCTCAGCCTTCAGTCTATTTCGTGTTTTTATGACAAAAAACAGACCTTTCATTCAGCAAGTTTCCATTGATCTTTGCTATGTCATTTGTGTTGGATTTTCCTGACATAATTAAATATTGTAATTAAATATTTTCTTTCCATTTTTATTATTTTTTTAATTTGTCTTTCTTGTAACATGAAAAAATTAACTCAGCCATTGGCAGATACTCCTTTTGATTCCAGTCTCACCACTAAAATCTTACAAATAGTAGTGAAAAAATTTTCCTTGTCTTCATTACCCCCCCACCAACTCCCTGCCCCAACTCCAAGGAACATTACAAAGCACTGCCCAATTTGTATGCACCTCCCAAATGGCAAGCTGTGAAAATGTTTAAAAGTAAAAATGTCCCTCAATTTCCCTCCAATGGTCTACTCTGTAAACTTTTTCTGAAAATTTTCTCTCTTCTCCATCATGTATGTTCTTCCCTTTACAGTGTCAGTAATGCTTTTGGGCCAGGAGTAGAACTATTCTTATATATTAACCTAATTAACTGTGTGGTTAAAATAACGATTTTTTCATCACTTAGGAAAATCATGACAGAAAAGGAATTTTAAAACTTCTTTTTTTTAATCTATAATTATAAAAACCATTAGGAAACTCTCTGGATAAAAGTATATGCTGTCAAAAGATGGGCTTATGTTTCAAAGGACATACAATCATATTTCAAGGAGACAAAGACTGCTGAAGGCGACAGCACAGCATGAAGGAGAAAGTTGCTTTTTTCTTGCAGTGAGATTCAAATTTTGCCTTTTTCTGTTGAAATGAGAAAAAAGTACTGAAAACAGCTCCAAAATTTTGTGTCAAGGAGATAAATACAAGACCTACATGCTTTCCAATGATCTACATGTTGCCATGTATTTGAGGATAACATATTTTTCACAAATACAACTTTTTCTAGGCAACGGTCCTTGCAGAACATGGAGGATTTTATATTCATACAGTACAAGGCACCTCACTTTACAGAGGAGGCCAATTTTCCCAGTATCTCTCTTAGGAGAAAGAGAGGAAGAGCTGAGAACAGTGTCCAGCTAAGTCTAGCTTAGCCTAAACAGAGTATCTTCCTCCCTAACCACATAAAGTTAAGAAATATGAGTATCGCTTCACAACCTGAATATGTTGTTCTCTGTGAGCTGTCTCTAATTTGCAGCGGTGTAAGCTGAGAGAGAAAGTTCATTCATTTCCTTTTCATCATGGAAATGCAACGTGGCAGAAGCTGAACAGAACCCCAGAGCAGTTGCAACCCACACCTCACCACAAACCACGCTTCCTGACACACTGCACCAAAATCTTTCAGCCAAATACCAGTTGCAATGTGTTACATCTCTATGTAACAATAACCTACTTTTCATTCAAGAAAGGGGAAAATATAAAGTTACTGGGACCTCTATCATCATCTTTTGTGCGACATCACCATCATAATTAACAAAGAGCTGTCAGGATATACCTGCCTACTAAGACACCTCACTAATTCAAATAAAAGGTCACCCTCTACACTGAAAAAAATCTGGAATGTGTCACAGTTGGAAATTTTTATGCAGGCTTTGGAAATGCTTGTCAGCAGAATACCAGTTAAACAGGTGTATGGTGGGCTAAGGCATATAGTAGACTCATTAAGGTTAGCTTGAGTATTAGTAACACAGAATTTAGTATTTCAGATATCTAGATCTTTGAGCTTGAAATCTGTTAAGTTTTTGGTGGGGTTTTGTTTTTGTTTTGGGGCAAGTTTGTTGTTTGTGTAGGGGTATTTTTGTGATCCAGTATCTATTTTGACGTACATGCTAAAAAGGAATGCGAAGATAACGCAATCTTCCAGAGATGTGGCTGGAAAGACATCTAAAAAGACTAACATCAGCTCATAGGAGCCAGTCTCCTAGGGTGTCTTTATCTGGTGCCTCCCATCCGGGTCCCATCTGGCTTCTCCAGATGGTGATTTAGAGTAGACTTAATCCATATGTTTGCAGTCATCTCTGTTCATCTCCACCACCTAAAGTAGTGGCTTTAGGAAGACAAACTATTTTAGGCTCAGCATAGCCCAAGTGAATACTCCTATAGAGGAAAATGCAAGATGTTTCAGTTTTCTTCACTGGCCTCAAGGCCAGCTCATCCACATTTTAAAAAGGTTGTTAAAGATGGAAGAGGCACTCATATAAAAATTCTTTCCACAGACAGTACTGACAGATATTTCTGCTCAATGTATGAGCCCTGTCAATTGGGAAAATTCCTGGAAGAAAAAAGATGTGGGTGTAGTCATGGTCAGATCTATTGCAGGATAGATCATATTATGATTGATCATTAGTAACTACTATATTAAAAAAAAAAAAAAAGTAAGAGAGGAAAATGGTACATGAAGAGGTGTAAGACAACAACTTTTCAGAGAGACAGTAGTCGCACAGGTCCATGTAGGACCCAGTCTGCAATACAGTCGTTCATCTCTGATTAGGAACTCTCAACTCCTACTGGAATAGATGCAGAAGAGGGCAGCTGGATGTGGTGAATGAAGAAACTCAAATCCTTTATTTCTTTCATCCAGAAGAAGGAGGAACAAGCTGAGATATTAATTCCATGCAGAAATATGAGGGGGGGGAGAGAGAGAGAAACAGCATTTAGGGTAATGCTGGCAAAAGAGCACTTGATCAGCAGTTGCCAAGTGTAAGTTCAGGCTAATTAAATCAGGGTTTCTCCAAAGGAGTGAGTTTCAAAGGCAGGCTTGAGAAAGAAGACTGGCAAAATTCCTAAGTAATTTTAATGTATAGGTAAGCAGGATATTATGATGTGGCTGCCTCAAGTGGAGGACAGCACTTGAAGACTTAGTCCTATATTTCTGTCTCCTATTAATCTTTGGCTTTGAAAAAGCAACAACAAGAAAATACTGCAGCTAATCTGAAGCTAATTTTTTCTTTGCATTCATTCAGTCGGCTATAAATGTAACAACGAAATAGCAAAACTTACTCTTGGCCTGGCTAAAAATATATTGCAACACTAAAAGCAAGCTGTTACTCTGTGGAAGCAGACTGTAATAATTAACAGTTTTTAATGCTCATGGAGACCAAGAAAAGCAAGACCTGGGATGCCTGTCAATACTTCAAGTTACTTCTGTGTACTTTTACATGTTCCCTGTCTCCATCTCTGCCATTCAAAGTGAAATGTTAAATTCATTCTGTTTCTCAGATGTGAATTGTAATAACAGGAGACCATAACAAGCCATAAGGGTTTTGTTTGTTTTGTGTTTTTTAATAATTCTGATTGAAGTTTCCTGAATATACTACATATTCACATATATTCTGGGGAATAATATATGTGAAAGAAGCATTCTACTTTAAGAATATAGAAGTCTGTTGTCACTTAGCTTCTTCAGACTGAAAGAAAAGTGCTCAGTGTGACAACAGGTTGCAGATGAAAGGATGACATCTCCATGGATCGACTGCAGTGAATGAGCTCAGATTTAGGGTGATAGGTGAGCACCACCAAAGGAGTTAGTGCAGAGACCTCAGGTTGCAGCTTAGCTCTACAGGCTGCTCAGGTGAGCAGCTCTGCATTGTGATGGCCAAAGATGAAACCTTTCTGTTGGTAAAGCAGCATGGTCTGCTCACTCTGTGAGGAATGATCTCCTAGAGACC
This sequence comes from Formicarius rufipectus, assembly GCA_013399695.1. NCBI lineage: Eukaryota > Metazoa > Chordata > Aves > Passeriformes > Formicariidae > Formicarius > Formicarius rufipectus. Next base: position 687,619 of record VXAU01005773.1, on the reverse strand, counting down.
CTTTCTAGCAACTGGCTGCTGGGGATAAACATGACTGCACCAGGACAGGTCTGCATCAGAAGAGAGGATTGTCTGGCTTCTTTAGGAGAAGCTTTTCTGGGGACTTGCCAGAGACCTCAATCCCATATTCTCTGATCCAGTATAGACACTTGAGAACATGTTTAACTTTAAGCATATGAGTAGTCCTATGGACATCAATGGGGTTGCTAATGTGCCTAAAGTTAAATATGTATCAAGTGCTGTTCTGGAATGGGACCAAGGACTCAAAAACTTACAGGATCAAGGTTTGGCTGAAGAACAGAGAGTAAAAAGGGAGACAACAGCTGAGAGACACTGAGTTGCTCTCATGCCCTCTTGCGTCAGTCCTTTACAGAAGCAAGCTCTAAGTTAAATCCCTTATTATAGTAGAACTTAAAGGAATACCTATGCAGAAAGCTGAAACACTAAAAAATACTATAAACACTTATTTTACAGCACATGGTGTTTTTTGACTTCTAGATGGCAGTACATTTTAAAGCAGATACAGTGATGTCACTGCAGGAAGACATCACAAAAACATTGCAGCAACAGGATCTCTTTCAACAGAGGCCTGGTTGACTCACTCTCACAGCTGCAGGAAAATAGTCCAATGTGTTTCTGGAGAGCATTCCTGCTTGTGAAGTCTTTATTGGGACACTCTGACTGCAAGGAAATGCAGCCGCTTTTCATTTCTTGTGGCAGTCAGAAAGTTTCATTGAATATTTCTGAGCTCTCAATCTCTTCCAAAACACATGCTGAATTTCCTGGCTCTCTTCCTTAAAATCTGGTCTGGGTTTCTACCCCTGTCACCTCTCAAATTACTTTATGTTAAAATAAAATAAAATAAAATAAAATAAAATAAAATAAAATAAAATAAAAT
>VXAU01005773.1:657569-686630 GCA_013399695.1 Formicarius rufipectus | reverse complement strand
AATAAAATAAAATAAAATAAAATAAAATAAAATAAAATAAAATGCATTCTGATTTTTCAAAATTAATTTTTAACTTTTTTCCCCAACTTCATGAATTTTTATATGCCATCACTTTTATGTTTAAATTACCTGTATTATGAATTTCACACTAGAATCCAGCAAAGCTGAAACAGAAAGATTTGTCCTTTTGCTATTAGTAATGCAACACTGCCAACTAGAGGCATTGGTAACAATCAAATCTTTGTCTTACCAGCCACATCAGTAAAGGGTTGCATACCTGTAAATACAAAAAGATCTTATTTGCACTAGAGAAATCCTACCCAAGTCCTCTAACTACAGTGGTACCTGCATTTCATTTACTTTAGATCTTGATGCATCAATATGTCATTTATTGAATCCAAATACCTTATTGCATCATCCAGAAACTCAAATGAAATCAAGTCAGATACCAAATTACTTTCGGTTCCTCAAAGAGTTACTGAGCCATTCTGACAGTCTTTGGAAATATGTCTCCCCAACACATTGTGAGCATTAAAAAAAAAAAATTTAAAATTATAACTTTAAGGGCCAAGAAAATTCTAGACAACATTTTATTTACCCACATTTTCAATAAGACTTTATAATTTATTGGAATAAAGAAATCATAGTCTATTCAGGTGGTGTAGAACACAGTTTCCATATAAGTTTTCCATTCTGTAAGATGGTGTTCACTTTGAGGATGGTGTTTGTTCACAGCTGAAGCAGTAAGATTGAAAACAGAGAGAAGACGCCCTTGACCAGAAAGGCTCAGCTACGGCCTACTGCATGCAGTTCCCTGACATGTACGTGCCTGTTAGTTCTCTGTATGAGAGGAGACTCAGTGCAAAGCCATAGATGTTCATGCCCCACACATGGACTGGTGCTGCCTGGCCCCACGCAGCTGCCCCTGCCCTCTTCCCTGCCATGCCCATGATGGTAGGGCACAGCAGCACACCACTGCCCAGAACGCAGCAAGAGGAAGCCAGAACAGAGGAGGACAGGGACTTTCTGTAGGTCCCATGCCAACCAATGTCCAACGAAGCCTTGGGGAAGGATTCATTCCAGCTGCCTCCATCCCCTTGCTGCCATACAACCAAGTCAAACACAGTCCTGTGTGTAGGCAGAGTCTGCTGGCAGTGAGAGCCTTGAGGCTGCACCAGGCTTAACCGCTACACTGCAGCCTTACAGTGTGTAGGACATACAGCTCTCCTCTTTTCTGATTAAAGACAGCAAACAGTGGCAACCCTTCATGCCCCTTTATAGCAGCCAGGATCTCCCCCAGCCATGGGCATGGAGTGCACTGTATCCCTCCTGGGGGCTGGCAGTGTGTGCCTTGGGGTGCACCAGCAGCTTGGGAAGGCACAATGGCTTCCAAGGCTTCCTGTGGCATGGCTAGAGCCACACTAAGAGGAAGATCCACTGGTAGAAGCAAAAACTCTGCCTGCCAGGGCTCACACAGGATTAAATAAACAGTTCGGAACAGTTTGTACTTTTGGACTGAAGGGAGGAACCAACAACATCTAGCACTGGTTTCCTTTTATTTACCAAAACACATTTATTCCATAAATCTCAGCAAAATTCATTAAAAATAATAAATTACATTTCCCCCCTTGGAATCTTCAAAGCTTAGTATCTATAAAAAGTTCTGGGAAATCTGAGAAGCCTAGAGGGCAGGAAAATAATCTTGCTGGGAAGTGGAAGCCAATAGACAGTAGTGACTCACAGAGGCAGAGAGATGCAGAGCAGCTGAAGTGAGGTGCCAATTAAGCCTGAAACCAAGTTTTCCAGGGGCTGTACCACAGGGCAGTGTAAGGACGGAGGGGCCAGTTTCCAAAAAATGCAGAGAAAACCCTGGAGGGGGTTGGAAGTGACAGTGTTGGAATAAGTTGTAGGCTTAGAAGTGAAAGCATGGACATTGGCCAGAGAAGCAGAGAATACTGTTTGCAGCCAGTATAAACAACTGTAAAAACTAATTCAATAAATGTTTTTCCACTTACATTATTATGCTTATGTTCCATAACAATGTCTTTACAGTAATACAAAGCAGAAAAAGTACAGTGACCCAGTGGAAGCAAATTATTGGGGCACAGGTAACACTGGGGTAGTTTGTTGACTTGAGCAGCACCTAGAGCTCTGCTTTTGGGAATGGGGGGGAAAGTACATCTGTTGTGAATCAGCTTGTAATACCAGAAGCCATATTTCCACAACTGTGACTATTTTGAAAGACACACTCAGAAACAAACCAGTGTGTCATATCTAGATTTCTTTAAATTACTTTATCGAAATGATACAGAAATTTTCTAATAATGATTTTTGGCTGTCAGTCAAAACCTAAGCCCAACAGACATTTGCAGGGTTTTTTCACTTGCTCCTTTTTCTGTTTGGCAGTGAAAGCCAATGCTCAGCACTTTACACCCCAGGTGTTGTTCTCTGCTCTGGTGCCATGTGACACTTGAATGTGCCTGAGGTCCAGACCTACTCCACACCAAATACCTGTGTTAGTATCCAGAACTACTTCTCATCCATGAAAATACATGTTCTGTGAAGCTCTCTCCTACTGTTTGTGTAAAATTTGTTTGGCCATTTGTGGTAATACATCTCCCCACTCCTGGCCACACTACCACCTCTCTGTAATCTCCTAATTAATTTTGTTATGATTTACAAAGGCATATTGACCAAGTGTAAAAGTCTTTTTCAGAGTTATCAATAGAGGTTGTAGGAATGATACTGAATTACAACTGTCACAGGAGCTGTGATCCTATACCTGTGATGCTCACACATGAGATAAGGCAGAGTTGGACAGCATAAGAACTTCATCAGTAACTTCATTTGTGCAGCAGTATGTAAATTAAAATTTAAAAGTCAGCTTCACTTCTCATAAATGACCTACATGCATGGATACATACCTAAATCTGCTGCTGCGTGACTCACATGAAAGCCGTAGCATGTGACTCCAAGTGCCAGTTATTCTGCAACATCTTCCTCTTTCCAAAAATCTGTCCTCTTCACATACTTTATTGCTGCCTTGTTCTGCCCTGTATTAAGCTAATGGTTACTTTTTCTAATTTTGACCTGGAGAGAACTGTATATACACAGTTAACCCATAGTTAGTTGTACCTCCAACATTAAAATTTTAGAGCAGAGAAGAAAAACACACACATCTTCCACCCCTGGAGACTAAGATAGCCAAATTCAATGAGTGAGAGCACACTAGTTCGATGAATGAGTGCAGAAGCATGTGTTTTACATTTCAGAGATTCAGTATTTGGCTGGTAACTGCTGCTGCACAGGTCAGCCTTTCAAATGTCAGGCAGCACAGCTTTAGCTGGGATGGAGCTTTGGTTTCACACTCCGTTCATGAGTGGGTGCTAAACACATGCAGAAAAAATCAAGAACAGAGAGCTGATAAGATCCCACTTTAAAAACAGTGACTGAGTATGTATACTGAAGGCATCCAGCCTGGATTTATGAATGATTACAGTCATTTTCTTTCAGCATTAAATCTCAACAAGATCTTTTTCACCAGGGTTGCCAATCCATCTGTGGCAAGACTGACAAAGCCTGAAATTCTGACCTTCAAATACAGAGACAAATTGCGGAATGTCATCCTGAAAAAGTGAATTTGCAGGTAGCTCAGCACTAATTTTAGTCTGTTTGTTTGAATATCCACACCTTCATTCATTACAATAAAAAACCTCTGCCAAGAAAAACACAAACTACTATATTAAAAAAAAACAATACGTCAGGGATGAGCAACAATACACTTCAGTAACTTTGGGAAATGTCTTTATTTCTAACTATAAGAATTGTAACTGTACAGTCCATATAAACAAATACATGGAAGATCAAAAACCAAAAGAGGATTGCTTCTGACTTCCTTGCAAAAGCTATCCAAGAAGGATAGAAAAGGTAATCCAGCTTATTCCTTCTTTGTGCAAGGCTGACGAATAAAGGACTTTCCCTGTATTTGTCAAGTTCAATAAAATTATATCAAGCATTATGTCCCAGAATCAGATATTTTCAAACTACAGCTCCCAGGAGCAATAATCAGGTACCATAAACCACATTCCTCTAATAAATAATTTTATTTCTATCTAATTTTTAAAAAATAAAAAGTTTGTTTCAGTTGTTACTTACACTTCTCTACACAAAGTAACTCTTGTGTCCTCCTATTAAGCTCATACCTATCTTCAAGCACCAATGAACCCTGCCTTTCTCTGGAAACAAAAGAACCTACAGTTCAGGCTTTCACTGCTGGTTTCTTTTTTCACTGGATGTAAGCCAGACTCAAACTGCTTGAGGGGGGAAATAGCAGACACACATAAGCCACTATTTATTTCCAATCCTCATACAAGACACCTGATACAAGCAAGATGAAGAGAAATGCAAGAATTCAGTGTATAAGCATGGGAATTCACAAGAGTGGAAGTTGCAGGGATGGCAGAAAAGGAAGGGGGAGGGTGGAAGCACATTAATTTGGTTTTCAGCTCAAAGGTTCCTCTCATTTTTTCCCAGTTGAATGTGCTGCTGTTGCTACACAGAGAACTGGGCAGCTCAAGTGTTGCGTTGAAATCACACCGATTTTTAACTAACCAGTTCCAGGAAGAGGACCTTCGATCAGGAGAATTGATCACTATTGGTGAGCAAGTATTTCTCATTCTTAACTCTCCTTTAGTACAGCAACAAGGTTTGGTTCACAAACACCTTACAAGGCAAGTTATACAAAAAGACAAATGACAGATGCATAGAGATTAGCTAGCAAATGTTTGTTCTGGCAGAGTGTTGAAGGCAATCTATATGGTGTTGGCTGTCATTTTTTTCTCTCAGTCAATTAACCAACATTAGATCATGTAGCATCAAAAATTCAGAATATTAAATTTAAACTGCCTCCAGCTGCAGCTCCATAATTTATCCTTCCAAAAGCCTATTAATTTTCAATATGATGATAATCAAATACTAACCCTCAGATAATTATTACCCGTGATTTGAAGAGATTTACATTTTGATTTTTCATTAATACATCACCAAAGAAAGAACTGAATCACTCATTCCATATCTGCTTTACAGAGACTTTATCTGGTGTTATTTCAAAGCCATATCTATTTATGTTTAAATAGCATTTGTCCATGTTAATAGAAATTTTAAATTTGATTGTTAACATCTAATAGGTAAACTGATACTAAAGATAATTGCTGACTTGCACAAAGAGTTGCTACAAATACACATTTGTCAAGAGTATAGTAGTATGGTGTAATGATCTGCTTTAGCTGACTGAAGTTAGTGGCTCGCACAAATACAGGGAAAACCTGAATGGAATTTTTATTGAGGATTTATTAAAAAATCCTCAGCCTTAACCAAAAATTACAGACTATTTAGGAAACACTGTAAAACTTTACATTTTCTTATTAAATGTCTATGATCTCCAATCATCAAATTACTGTGCATAATTAGTAAGCTCCAAAGGAGACTCCTTTCTAAAACACTGTCGACAGTAGCCAACATGAATGAGCCGAGGGACATATGTGAAACAAAGAACAACTCTATAGTGGTGATGTCATATGGGGGAAAAGGAATTGTTTTGAAAAAAGACTGAAGAGAAAACTATTGCAATGAATGTACTAATTATTTTAGCAACATAGGAAATTTTTTTTCAAGAATATAAGGTTCTTACTACAAAACGATGATTTTTTTTCTTAAATCTTTGCGTATTTAACGTACAAATCTTTTCTCCACCTAGAATTCTTTCCTCAGATTGATATTGCCAGTTATTACAAATGGAGTTTTAATTCGTTCACAAGGAATTTAACTATTAACAGTGATTCTATGATGCTAAGAGATTCCTTAAATCATCACTTTCCATGTTTCTCAGTCCTAAAATGCATTAAGTTTTTCTTTTGTCAGTACTCAGGATTGTAATTCCATACTGGATATCATTTTTAAATTCAAGTTTGAAATTTTCTTTATCATTACAGGCTCAGCCACTGAAAAGTGGAATCTTCAGCAAGAACTAATAAGAAAACTGGGTGATATCCTGGGCTATATACACTAGATTGTTTAACTCAGTTGAAATCATCAGGTAGCCACTTGAATATCAGAGCTTTAATGGCTAAAAATTATTATACTGGACAGACAGATTTATTGATTAAAAAATAAAATGTGATTTATAATGCTTTTCCTCAGCTCTTGCTTTTGTTCTCTGACTTTTATCAAGGCCAGAGACTACTGAATTTCTTATAATGGTTTTGTCAGGAACAGAATACTAAAACAGCCAGGAGAAAAGATGAATTGTTTTATTCAGAAGGAGTTCCACTGAAATTCAGTGTAAAAGAGCCATGAAGAATGGGGAAGTTTTTCAAGTTTTCATTGTGAGAAACTGATGAAAATTTCTTTGATATTTGTCTCACAGTCTTTAACATCCTGATTCACAGAGTGAAGGCTTAAAAAATATGTCAATTTCAACATGTTGGATGGATTTGCCAATTTAAAATGTATTATACTTGGAGACAAATACTTGCCAATTTTCCTGTTTTACTATGGAGGATATCATACGGCATCTTTTGAAAAAAAAAAAGGAAAAAAATTTTAAAAAATCCCATGTTGTTCTGTTTCACTGAAATTAAAAAACCAGTACTGCTGTCTTGAAATTGGCATGATCCAGTACTACAACACTTACTAGTTTATTAGAATCAAATGAGAATAGTCCCCTGCAACCTAGTTTTGATAGCTGAGAGAATGCTTCACAGTAAAATTAAGTACCACCATTCTGCAATTCTCTCACAAAACAAGGTATTTCTAGAAATAACCAAAGCTGTCTCTGAAGTACAGATTGCTAGGATGCCACTAACACATTGATTTACACTGTGCCAGGTGACAAATCCATGTAACTAAAGCTGTTGTTTTGTTTTCCAGTTTCCTTGCTGCATTGAAGGGGAAATAATGCTCCATTCAACGCTGGCCTTGTCCCTCCTGCTAATTGCAGTCACTTCCAACCTTGCAATGGCAATTAAAAAGGGAAAACAAGCACCTCAGACACTGTCAAGAGGTATTGCATATTTACTGTATATAGTTACCTCCTTACCTCACCATATAGGCCAGCAAATATTATTTTAATGTACTTACTGAGGCGTGTTCTTATTTCATGTCATTTAACTCCTTCAATTTATTCTTAAGGATATGATTGTCTCATATACCCTGAATAATTTATGTAACTCACAGTGACCCAGTAGAAACAACTAACCCAAACTGAGTCTCTCAAACCGGAATGTAGGACTATCAACAATTTCATATACCATTTGAAAGATATCTTATTATAGCAACTTACCAACTACTGAAATGCAGTTTTGTAACTTCAGTTGTTATGGGACAATTTTTCTACAGACCCATTTTTGTACATAAGACAACAGTTTGAACCATTGGTGGCGTTTTCTGCAGGACTCTTTTTTTCCTTTTGTTTTTCATCAGCTATCCATTGCAAAGCATGCCTGTGAGCAACTCATTTCATTGTACTGCACAATTTTCAAACCCAGATGTTAAATTAAGACCCTGTTTTAAATTAGTTATTTAATTATTTATTATTTATGTCTGATTAATCCTCAGCTATACAAGCAGAAAAGTATCTTAGCAAGCTGTTTTCCCCTTCTGCATCTTCCTTCTCCTTTTGGTGTTACTCACCACAAAAAATGTCCATCTCCCTTTCTGACCTTTTCTGCAAGTTGTGCAAAGCCTGCAGATCCCACAGCTCACCTCTGAGGTTCCCCTATCCTGGCAAAGTTGCACATGTCACAGAGGTTCCCACTGAGCCTAATGGCTCAGAGACCATTGATATAATCATGCAACACCTGGACTAGTCAAAGAGAAATTTCAAATCACTTTTTGAAAGCAGTGTCCTTGGGGAAAAGTCATAATCAACCTAGTATGTAGATCATGATTTATTTTTCCCACTGCATCTGAATGCACAAAAAAAGCTAGCATAAACATCTGGTTGTTTTGAAGAAAAAAAAAGAAGAGTGACAAAGCAGGTGTCACTTTTCTAATTCTGATTTCAGGCATTTCAGGAAGCCTTTCACATTTTACATGTAATTTTCGCAGATCAAAGGGGAATACTTAAACCTGCTGCAAGATGACTGCTCTGTGTAGTTACCTTCAGCAGCAGCTGGCTGCAGCCAGGGAGGGAAGGCACTGGCCCACATGCCAGACTCCCACTATCAGCCAGAAAGACTTGTCTACTGAAAGATGAGATGATCTAGTAGCATCACAAGCAATTGGACCATGAGAAATCTAACAGCAAATCTGTCCAGACAATGCACAAGAAACAGAGCTCTAACATGGTCCAGATGCAGAAATTCTCTACAATTCCCATGAGGACTGTCATGAATGGAGGCACACTGTACAGGATGCAGCGATCTACTACACAGGGACTGACATCTTGGGGAGCTGAAGGCATAAAATCATCTGGACAGTTTGCTTATTGAGATCTGTGTATCACCAGCTATGGATGAGCTAGGAAGCTGATGATTCATTACAATTTTGTTTCAGTGGAGACTTTTATTTAAGAGCCATTCTTTTATTAAATTATTAAGTACTTGCAAGTCCAGGGACTGAAGTTCATAACTTTGGAGTTAAATTTATAACCCAAGACCATTCTAAAGATATTCATATTAAAGCTGATCTTATTTGAGCTGTCACAGTTTACTTTTCCCTCTTCAATATGCCTGCTTCTCTTTAAGTCCCAGGGTGTACATAAAATATGGAGCAGACAACATAAAGATATAAAGGTTTCAGGTGCTGATTAAGGGACCTCTGAGATTTTAGAAAGATAGCCAACTAATCTGTCAAAGGACTTGAACTGAATATTCAACCAGCTGTGATTTTTGGGGGGAGTTGGTTGTTTGGATTTTTTTAGTCTCTCAGTGTACCTATCAGGAGAAGTAGAATTAGTATATCCATAGTGTTAGAGAATCCTTGACTAAAAAACCCAAAACCTATTTGTGTACAAGTGTTGATAAACATTTTTTTTAAAAAAAAGGAATTTGCTATGAGTTACTTGCCTGGTCACCAGCTAATTCTTTTGTTATATTTCTAGGGTGGGGAGATGAAATTACCTGGGTACAAACTTATGAAGAAGGGCTTTATCAAGCAAAAAAAAGGTGAGAGATTAAAAAGTAGTATGAGGACAAAGTTGTTACTCCAACATGCTAGAATATACTATAATGAAACAGAAGAAAAGAACACCACGACAGCTGATTTGCAGACCATCCAGATAAATAAAACAGACTGTGTCTATAAATAAAAGCTCCAGTAGGAATCTTATGACTCTGAAGTAACATTATGGGCTGACAATGTAATGCTGTCATTTCCTTGTCACAAGAGCAGTGTTGTAATTTGAATTAACAATGATAAATATATACCATAATTTTTAAAATTACATCTGTTGTGTTTTAATATCATGTACCTTTGATTACTTCCTTGAAATCAGTTACATTTGTTCTTCCATGGTGATCTGCTGCCTCTGACATTTTCTCCAACACTTTATTAGTTGGAATATGTCCATGATATACACACAGTTTCTCACTACCTGGGTAGAAATGGAAGTTCCAATCCAAATGTTCTCTGGAACTCAGGCAAAAATACATTTGAGAATTCATAATAAGACTTATTTCAATATTTTTTCCAGTTCACTTTAGATAACAACTGCTACATTTTTCAAATATAATATAATTTCTCAGTATAGACAAGCTATTTAGATGTAGAAACTGTTTCTTTCTTTTATGAAGTATTTATGGTCCTTTCCCTTGCTCAAAAATGTCTATAATACTTTATGGAATGTCTTTATTGTTTTACTCTGCGTTAACATTAAACACAATTTGTCTTTTTTAGTCTGCTAGTAAAATCACCCATTTTCACACTTGCCAAATTACCTAACTACATCTTTTATTATATTAATAAAGTAACAAGCCACTGATGGTAATTCATCATTTGGAAGACTGTCAATACTGCCAAGGTAATTTTGATTTTTTTTGCATGTTAAAACCTATCCATATATCTGAACCTTTCTATATATTTACCTTGCACTTATTGAAAATTATTTAAATAAACAGGAAGATGAAAATTTATCTGAAAAGCAAAGAATTTATTATTAGTATTTTTAAAAAAAACTCCACTAGGAGACTACCCAATAAAGAAGATGAAAACACTCAGTGCTGCTGTACTGCTATCCCAAATGCAGGACTCATCAGTTTAACTTAAGAGGCACAGACTTGCTACTGACTCATTGAACAGATTTAATATTGTTTGAACCTCCTGAACTGGTAACTAAAGAAGGAGATGAGGATAGGGCTGCTGAAATTGATCTTACCAGAATTTGCTGAGAATAATGCACTTTTGTCAAGCCAAGACATCATATCCATTGAGATGACAGGCTTCATAAATAACAGAAGAGAGCTTCCATTTTCACAGCCAGGAGGTTGTACTGCCACGGGTCAAAAAACCCCCCAAAGTAGTGCGAGAGCCCTTAAGTGTCTCCTCAGGAATGTGAGTCAGCAGAGATAGAAACAATGTGGCCAGTCTCTGGCCAATACTGTGCCCAAACGCAGATAGAAGGGCAGAGTTTGAGAGTGACTTCAAAGTGATCCTGTCTTTTCTAGCACTGAAGAAAGCTTTTGCAGAAAATGAAGAAATACAGGAAATGGCCCAAAATAACTTCATTATGCTGAACCTCATGGTATGAAGGGTTTGGGGCGATTTGACTGATATCTTTTTATGGTCTGTGTTTTTTCCATCTTTCTTTTACATGTCATTTTAGCTAACATCTCTGGAATTTCAGTTATATCAGTAGAGGCACTTGTGCATGTGTAGTCACACATAAGTATCACCTACTTGGTTTTATACTCTGGTACAAGGTTATTCACAGGTGAACAACAAAACTTATAGAAATATTTTAATAACCAGCTACAATTTTTTAATCAGCACGAAACCACAGATAAAAACCTGTCACCTGATGGACAATATGTGCCTCGAATCATGTTTGTAGGTACGTACAATATTTATGTATCTTCAAGGATGTGATATCTGAATTCTGCCGCCCTTCTTTGGGAACATGAAAATGATTCATTTTGCTAAAGGAAAATAGCTTGCTGCCTCTATTGCATACTTTGACCTTTGCAAACTTTCCCAAATTGCAGATGTGTTCTGGAGGGTACCTAATTTGGGCTTGGGGACAAGATGTTTAAAAATATGTTAGCATCTGGGCTTTTGCTCTCCATGCTTCTTGCTAGTGCTGTTACAAAACAAAGTTTACTGAAAAAGCCAAATATCCAACCGAATGTAGATGTATATATTGTGGACATTACCACAGAATGAATCAATAGGCAGTGGCATCTTAGGAATGATTTATCCCATTGTAAAGCAGGCTTCTGGAATGGATCAAATTAATTATGCCCCAGAGTGCCTGTTCATTTTCACTGATTGTACAGCGAGTGACCAGCTCTTTGGTGGCATGCAAAGTTCAGTGAAATGAAGCTGACTCTCAGAGATCAGTGTAGCTACAGGAGTCAGTTAATTACCAAAAATCTTGGAAGGGGACCTGAAAGAAGGTATGTCCACAACAACCCATTCCCATGCTGGGAACATTAAGAATCACAGCATTTTAATTCTGAAGGCTCTAGGTAGGTCATGCTAATATTGCATTAGGGATGCATGACCCTCCCTGTGTATGCATCCAGTCAAATTAGCCTCTCCTGATGTAAGCCCAGAACTTGTAAAACAGGATATTTTCCTTTAAATATGAAGGAAATGCGTGTGTAACCTAGCACTTTGAGACTGCTGCATAATATAAAAATGAGGTCTAGCTTTTGTTCAGGGTTTCTCTGAGTACAGAGCAGTTGGTTGGAACAGAGCGTAACGGCCTCGTAATTGCCTCCTTGATGGAAGCAGAAACAGGGCTGTCAAAGCAGTGCCACACCATCACCCGCAGCTGTGGTGGGAATGGCAGGCAGTGGTTAATAGGATTACTTTTTCAGACCCATCTCTCACAGTAAGAGCTGACATCACAGGAAGATACTCCAACCGGCTTTACACTTACGAACCGCAGGACATACCATTCTGTAAGTGCCCCCTTTGTGTTTTCATTTCACACTGTAAGCAGTCAGATACCCAATCCCAATCATTTGTGCATGAGAGTCCATTAGATCTCAAAGTAAAGAATAAATACTGTGTGTGAGCATTTGCAATAAATTATAATGGTCTAACCTGTTCTAGCAAAACAATTGCACCTATTGTCCCACTGGATTTATTGGGACTACTCAGGTAAGAAAAGTGAAAGATCATGGGTGAGAACTTTCAGGATCAAGATCTGAGCAGTTTGCTAGAGAATGGTGAAAGTTATGCTTATGCAAGTCATACGTAGACACTTAAAAGTATCCAACTGCACAATATAAATAGCCAATGGTGGGAGGAAATCAGTAAAGAAATGCTGGTGCTTACCTGGGTGCCACCGAATACACACAATTCAGAAAGGAATGTGATTTTTCAGGTTCAACCAGTCCTTACTCTATACCATCTATTTGACACGTGCACTATCTCACAACAAATATGCACATCACATCTGATTACCAGACTTCCTGTTAAAAATTGAGGGAGTTGAAAGGAGTCTTGTCAAATCCCTTTAAGTTACACATTTTGATTCATGAAAATTTTTACCTTCTGCTTTAGTATCAATGCCAGAATTTTTACAATAGAAAGCTCTAAAATATATAGGACATAAATGAATTTCAATGTGAATAATTTACTAAATCAAACCAGGTTTTTTTTTTTAAATTGTACAAATACATTTTTAATACATTTTTACAGTTCTTATTTTCTTTCAGTAATAGAAAACATGAAGAAAGCACTACGCCTCATTCAGACTGAACTGTAACCAGCAACAGTGAAATGGCCATAACTTCTACGAGGTGAAACTGCACTTCTGACTCTACTAGCATTTCGAACTCTTATAAAGCAGCTTCGGCATATCAGATTTCTTTAGAAATTTATATGTATAATTTGGAGAAGCATAGAAAGACTATTGTACCCATTTGGAAAACAAGAGAAGAAATATATTAAACACTTTGAAATTATTTATCTGAATAACTGAAAGTGATGTTTTAAGGTGCAGCAACTTTGAGCTGTATTTCATCAGACCAACTCTGAATATATTGAGTCAGCTAAGACTTTTGACCAGAAGATATAAACAATCTTTTTTATCTCTCTTTGCAATTTATTACATAAGCAAATAGTTGCATGTTGACTCCCATTTTAATTTTAATTGTAAGAGGCTTATTAGTTGTTAGTATACCTCTGCTTTATACATTTATTTCTCATTAAAGGAAAATAAACTTTGGTGTTAAATCAGATGGGAAAGATCATCTGATAGATTTTGGAATAGCTAATAGAATTTAAAAAAAAATAAAAACAGTGATCTGGGCTTAGCTTTCCCCTGTATAATCTTTTAACTATTGTTCTGATAGCTAAAAACAGGACAGACATTCCAGCCTGACCACGTGGTCTCAGTGAGGTGATAACCATCAAAATGCAACTGCAGGTTTTGTTATGATAAAGATACAGTGAAGCAAGAGAGATGGAAGGAGATAGTCCCAGAACTCCACTCCTGAAGCTCAGTGATGCTTGTAAAGTCTGGTACGGGAAAAACGAGGAGGTTTGTCCTTGCTCTTCTCATTTAAGCAGCACTTGAGTTATGGGAAGCTCATCCCAGGTCACCGACTCTGCAGCATTCCAGCATCAAGGTGGTAGCTTATTGAGGAAATTTGCTCATACAAGGCCTTTGCAAAATTTCCCTAAGATCACCTGGGTGAACACCTGTTTTGAGTAAAAAGCTGAAGCCAGCTAAGGTAGTTTATTGTCCCAGCAACGTGTTTTTTTTGTTAGACCAAAATAGTCAGCAATTTGCCTGCGGTAGGACCATGTCTGTTATGTTACATTCAAAGCACCAGTGTCGTTTGTGTTACCTGCCATTTCCTGTGTTCCTGCCTGTGTACACATATAAAAGATGAAGGAAGAACCTCTGCAGCATGACTTTGCTAATTTATAATACCTAGAGTTAATCTGTCATAAATTAGTTATATTGCACCTACATCTTCAGAATCACTTAAAATTTGTATATAAGTGTATATTCCAACAGTGGTGATAAATGGCCTGTACACTAAGAGAAAAAAATTTGTTGTAGTAGTCATTGACAATATCTTAATAATCAGATAAATTATTTTTTTAATCTATGGGAAAAATATTAGAATTAAATTTTAACTGGAAATCACATTTCTTTCATTTGTGTTTAGCTCTACTCATTTGTGTCTTTGTCTATTCCAGATTTGGCAACATTTCTCAATCTGTGGGCATTGCTCTTTCAAGCATGCCAGAGATGTTCAGGAGAAAAGGATGTGAGCTAGCTGCCAGAGATGACACAGGATAGCCATGACAGCCACTCAGCCCACTTTTCCCCAGGCTAACAAACCCCCCGGTAGCCCCAACCACTTCTCATGACACTTGTGCTCCAGATCCTTCACCAGCTTCATTGCCCCTCTCTGGACACACATCTGCCTTGTTGGCCTTCCCCCTATTTCTTACCCATAAAGACTCAATCATATCTTCACCATCAGCAAGCTCTAGACAATCAAAAATCTCCCTAAAATATGGGGCTCCCCCATCCTTGCCTGTCCCTTTTGAAGAGTTTATAGCCATATGTTGCAGCTCTCCAGCTGTGCAAGTCATCCCACCATGGTTCCATGGTAGCAACCTACACCATAATTTTCCTGCTTCACAATGTCTTCCAGCTCTTTGTTTGTTGTCTGTGCTGCGTGCATTGTGTAGGTGCACTTCAGACAGCTTACTGATCCCACACCATTTCTGGGGGGAAGGCCTAATTT
Source organism: Formicarius rufipectus (assembly GCA_013399695.1). Taxonomy (NCBI): domain Eukaryota; kingdom Metazoa; phylum Chordata; class Aves; order Passeriformes; family Formicariidae; genus Formicarius; species Formicarius rufipectus. Next base: position 671,697 of record VXAU01005773.1, on the reverse strand, counting down.
CTACATGACCATTCTGAGGCACTTTTGTGGTTTCTAACACATCAATAACACCTGTGTCTTTGCTCCCACATGGATCTTCATCCCCTACCTCCACTGAGATGGCAGACCAAAGGACCTTACTAGCTCACTGTCCCTGATACATCTGTCTGCCACTACCAGGCTTATCTCTAGTGAACATGGTTTTATCCTCTTCCCTCTTCAAATCTAGTTTAAAGTTCTTTACTCCTTTAGTGGATCCATTTATAAGCAAGGAAACGTCTGTCAAGAATCCACAAAGCTGGAATCCTAAAAGATTTATGATGCAGGACAATAGTCCAGAACTTGCTTATCTCTGGAAAGCTGAACTCCATAGTCTGTCTCAACTCAGTGCTGTAAAAGAAAATAAATGGTGGAATTATCACTTGTTGGAACTGTGGAAGGAACAAGTAATACAAGCCCTGAGCCTAAAAGGCTACTGTTATTTTGTTTATTTCGGGCATTTGATATTGAGTCAGCAGATTGGAAATACACTATGTGAACTAAATAACCAAATTTTCAGAACAATACAATGATCACTGACTCATTGCTGAACTGCTGCTGAAAGGCAGTATAGCCTTTAGGTCTATACTGCAAAGCATGCTGTTTTAACATTTGAAGAAAATCTGGATGAATTCCCAAAGGTGTTATTGATACTGACTACACCTATAATCTAGAACAGTGTTTTCTACTGAAGTAGAAGCTTGTAACAGTTTAACAAACCACTCATTCAAACAGAAAGCAGCTACTCTCCAGATATATCGTGGGCACATGAGTTCTGCTGTGTCAGATGAAATCTATTTGCAAAGTGGCTAAGGGGGATTTCAACCTCTTCTTTCCCTTCTAATATCCCCATAGGCAGCAGGCTGAAATCTGTTCTCAGCCTTCCAAAATGGGACAAAATCTTTGTGATTCTTAAAGATTCAGATCCAGCCCTTTTGGTGGAGCTAGATATTCAGGTAAAAAAACACCCTGTACATTGCATACGTTTTTTATTCACAGCTTCACCCCACATTTATCCTTAATTTTAGAGCTGCTACTGTATTCCTGCCTTCTCTTCTTTGAAGACTGTTTTGTCAGTCAATTCTCCTGATGGACCAGATACTCAGATCTTATATTAAAGTCCCATTGCTCCAGAAGAAGCTAATAAGTGTGCACTGTGCAATGACAGACACAAGATGATTTTTTACCCTTTCTTCCTCTGGAATAAATGGCATAATAAATCGCATGATACACTTCTCTCTTTTCTTCCTTTCCTATCCACTTGCATGCCATACGGATTATTCACAACATTAGATGGTAGATTTTTATTCATATTTTTTTACTTCCCTTTTTCTTAAGAGTTGGAAACTGTTCCTTTTGTTCATTGGTTATCTGAAACTAAACCAAACAGGTTTGTTTGACCTCTAATGTTTGTGTTGGAGCTGCAGGAGGAGAAAAATTACTGAAAATGTGGATGTGAGAGCAGAAATTATTTTACACTAAGTTCCATCACTGTATAAGGACGAATAGCTGAGAAAATCTACCTCTGCAGACTGTGTGCTTCTACAGAATTCATATCCTGTATTCCATATGTGGGGATGTTAACATTAACATGAGCAAAATGCTGCATTACCTGCAGAAGAACATGTTTTATACAAGAAGACTTCTCTGAGTTCTACCATTGCTATGAACATGACATGTTCTGGGAAGTAAACTTTATTGCCACTTGTTCACATATCCATGTCTACTTTACTGTTAGGACTTATCTGTTGTAATCAGACCGAGGGTAGTCAAACAAACGTGGACTTCACGTCAGTGAGGTGAGGCACAGGAATCTGAGAACTGACAGAACAGGATCCTCCCCTGTGTATCCGTCTCAGTGCAGAAAGGTGTGGCCTTTTGCAGGCAGATGGCTGGTCTGCTGGTTTGTGGAGCTAAAACATTTCCCTGTGTGCAAATATTTGCCCTTGACCGGGACAAAAGAAAAGGCACCATACCTTTGTGTACCATAGAGGTGAGAGACTGAGACACTTCAGCACTTAAAATGTAAAAATAACTTGATCTTGCCGAATAAGACTGGTATAATTTGGCTTGTTTCATGTACTACATGTGCTCTTGCCAATGGCTGACAGAAATTTCCAAATGCTGAGGTGTCCTCCACAGAATCAGCCAAGTCAGTGATTTGCTTCCTTTTGTTTGTTCCTTTGTTCAGATGGATGTACAGATCAATGGATGTTCAAATGGATGTACAGTCTAATTCAGGTGGAAATAGTCTCTATGGCAATTTAAAAGCCCAAAACCACCAATCAGAAAAGGAAGAATATTTGCTTTTTCATCAGATAATCTACAGAATTTTCAGTCTATATGTTTATTCCTTTTCCTTGATGTTCAAGGTTCTTGTGCTATTCATGACTTGCCATTTTTGGTTGCTACCATATATTGTAAAGTAACTGACCTACAAGTCAGTAAAAGTGAACCTATTTCAGCAGACTGTTTTCTCTTAAGAAGCATCAGATATTTGCTGGTCTCTTTAGAATAAGAGAAGACACACAAATACAACAGCTTCTCCTATCTTTGCATAATAAGAAAGACTCCAAATATAGTGGAGCCATCCTTTAGTTCTTGCTGCCATGTCAATCACTGCATTTTAAAATTTCCCTATAATCCCAACTCTAACTGTTCTTAAGCAGATTTTCATCAAGTCACCCTTTGTACGTATCTGACTTGTGAGAATATGAAAAGGCGCAATAATTTTTCAAGGTTACAAACTTCATGCGACATCTCTCCTCATGGGGTATTTTGGTGCTCAGACTTGGTTATTGCTTCAGGAAAGAGCCTAAAAGTACTTCAAAAAGATCTACTGTGTCTTCTATTACCTTTCTGAGGTATCACTCTTATTACTTTCCACACCCAGGCTACATATCCCCAGGTGATTGTTTGTAAAAGGTTGGCACACATGAACCCACCCTACTATTTAGCCTTCAGCCACCTGCAGAGAAACAAGTTCACAGATTACAAACCAGCAGCTTCATTGCTTTTGTTCACATACAGGGAAAAAGGACAGGGACTACCTGGAGAAGAAACTACACCCCAAGATAAGGATTATTGTACAGGATGAAGAGAACAGGAGCCTTGCTCTGTTAAGGTTGGGTTTTTTTGGTTTTTTTTGGTTTTGTGGGGGGTTTTTTGTTTGTTTGTTTTGTTTGGGTTTGTTTGTTTGTTTTTGGTTTTTTTTGCTTCAAGCCTACAAGCAGGTGTGTCTGTGATTTTACACAGCTCTTGAGCATTTGTGACAGAGTACCGTAAGAGCAGAACAAGAGCTTGTATCTCCAAGGCCTGCACTGCTTCACTTGGAAGACAATTCCACATCCAACAGATGTTGCTGTTATCAAATATTTCCACATATACATTCCCACTGAGAAGCATTCCTTCCCTAATTGAAAAAAATACTCCCTTATGGCCCCAATGGATTGTTTCACATTAATTTGTATAGTCTCAACCTTAACAGAAAGAAGACAAAAATTCCTAAATCCCACAATGAATTCCCAAAAGGGAATTCAAAGAGTCAATGCAGCAGTTACCCTAGGCCCAGAGACTCAGTCTTTCCTTCCTTGGAAAAACGCCCTTTCTTATTTACCAACCAAACAAATTAGTACACAGGGAGTCATACTCCAGTGAAAATGTATTATGGGCTGTCCTGCATTCTTGAACTAAAGATATGGGATGTGGAACAAATCTGTTAAATAGAAAGAAACCTTTAGTGTTTAGTTGTTGTTTATAAAAGCCAAGAAACAGCTTTGTTAATATCTCACAGAGAATTTTAAATTAGTAAGTAGTACTCCATACACTATTTCTAGAAGGTGAAAGTGCAAATGTGAACCCATCCTAAGTGTTTATGTGGTATCCGTTCTATTAACACCATCAACTGTGACCACAGAGGGTACCTCAAGACCGCCCTTCCTGACCAAATGTGTTGACTACACACATGGTGAGCTGAGTTTGTACAGCCCTAGGTACAGCTACGGGGCATTTCTGGAGCATAAATGACCAAATATCTTAAGCATTAGGCAAAGCTGTATTGACTGGCAGGTGTGCTGCCTGAAGATTTCCCGTGATATGGAAGTACCATTAAAGAGACTGACTGTTCCTTTGGTTATTTACTCAAAAGAGAGTTGCAGGAACTAAGGATGCTTAGTTTTCCATATTTTTAGACAGAAAAAACTAAAACATAGGTTAAGATCACACAAAAAACATGCAGGAGAACAAGGAACTAAAGGTGCATTTATCCAGCTACATGAATTAAAATTAGCAGAAACTAATTAGCACTGCCTCTTCCTGACTGTGAAATGTGTTCTATTAGTCACCTGAATTCTTGAAATTAAGAGGGAAAAGGCATTGTGCTAAGGCAAACGAAAGACAGCATCCACAATTTAGTAACCAACACATAAACCTTAAAGCCTTTCTTTTTTGCACTGAACTAAATCAAAGAATACGTGTTCTTTGAGAGAGAGGATGACTCACCAAGAAAGCTAAAGAAAATTCTTCCTGCTATATAGTTTCATAACACAGCCTGCTGAGCCATAAAACCAGTGGTAACAATGTCCTTGAGGAGTAAATTCCCAAAATATTTGTTGCAAATGTAATTGCAGAGTGCTAGAGCAGTAGAGACTTTTTAGTAGCCACCACGTGTCCAGGTAAAGTTAAAATTCATTTAAAGAAGAAACTGTGGTTCCAAGTTTGACAATAGCAAGTATTGCCAGCACCAATAGAGACTCTGGCATTACATGATGTGTCTATTTCAGTTATTCAGGCTCAATACATTTGTGGTGATATGCAGACAAATCATGGAAATATTCAAACAACAAAGTTACCGAAAAGATATCAGGCTTATAGCCATATTTTGAAACAGTAAAGTGGAAAACTAAGTAAAATCTCCCATAAAAATAATTATTATCGTTTAAAGCAGTGCAGGGAAAAACAAAAAACATCCATTTGTATGCACAATTTCTGAATGTACAGGTCACACTTGCAAAATCTGGAATAAAAAGTATGCTTCTAAGGGTATTTCATTTATGGAAGTGTAGATTGCTTTTCATGCTGATACAGGGGTGGGGGAAGGACAGATTTGTTTGATTATGACTTCCATGTCTTTTGTAGTTAACCAGCACTACTGGGTGCCTCTCTGAAACTGCCTTTCCACTGACACATATGGCATGGGGAACAATCAGGAGGAATTAGAGGTCTGTGTGCAGTTGCTGGGCTTACTAGGACTCCAGTACAAGTGCTGAAGGTCAGGTTGGATGGGGCCCTGAGCAACCTGGTCTAGTCAAAGATGTCCCCATCCACGGCAGGGGGTTTGGAACCAGATGATCTTGGTCCCATCCAACCCAAAACATTCTATGATTCCATGGTGGCAGGAAGGGGGAACAGAACTTGCTCCCAACAGCACCACTTATTGCTGACATGAACACATTTCCCCTTTTTGGCCATTATACCCCTCACAAGATAATTCAGGTAAGTGATTAATGCTCGAGTAAAATGCACTTTTCCTGACAGACAATACTGGCTTTGTCTTGATGGAGGGAGTTTGTGGTAGCTGCTATTATTGTTCTTCTTACTTCATTTTTACACATGATTAAGCAATCATCGTAATCCTTACCTGGAGTTTAACAAGTCGCTAAATGCTAGTTGGCCATGCTAACTTCTAATTAGAGTTACCACAATTGCCTCAGAGCAGAGCCTTGGTCATCAGTGTGCAGCTAGTTTCCAACCAAGTCTGGTAGTTTTCTTACCAGATCTTTTATGTTGGTAGTACTATTGTAAAATCAGAGTACGTGCTAACACAAAGTGTCTTGATTACAACAGACTCCTGAATTCCCCATTTTTACCTGAAGGAGGGTGTGCACAAGCACCATGAAGACCTCTGTGTGACTTACCTAAACATCAAGTGCTTTCATACAGTTTAAGTACATATTTGTAATATATTGTCTCTTCTGTAATGGGTGGCAGTATTTTTAATGACTGATTTTATTACCTGTAAGAAGGATATAAACTATACTATATTATATTGTCAAGTGTTTCTGCATTTAAATTGACACAGTGGTTATAGTCTCTTTATAAAAAGCTCGACATAGAAAGGCTGCCTCCTTCTGGTATATGATAGGTTTAATCACTCCTCGGCACATTTCTTCAGGCAACAAATCATGTTTCTAATTATCCACATGGTTACCAAGGAAATTACTATGCAATAATTACAGAAAATTGTCAAATTCATCTCCTATATAAACTAGACTTGGTGAAACCAGAGTAAAACAGAAGATAGAAATTAGCTTGTTTAATAGACAAAGGACAGCTTTTCCACAATTGAAGTCACAATGCTCAGCATAAGTAGAAGGTGACTGGAAGTATAGATTTCTTCACTAATTTTAGGCTCAAATTGATGAAAATAAGTGGCAACTTGTATAAGTGACTTATATAAGTACAGCCATTCTACACATTAAACTTGAAAAACATATTCTCTTCCTACCACTATGTTTTTAATTTTTCATGTTGACAAAGCCATTTATGCTACATGGACCTAAAATTCTTCTTTATATTTCAACTAATTATCTGGATAAGACAGCGAGAGTACAATTGGGTGTGATCATTTAGCAACCCATGCTGCTAAACCACAGGTTTATTCATTGCAAAACATTTCATACTGAGGAACATGACAGTGATAAATTTTTTTGTTTTTGTTTTTAAAAAGCACACATGCCTCTCAATTCTCCTGGTCATTATTATCTCGTCTGCACAAAATTTTTACCCTCCCTTGATTTAAGAGGAAAACAATGAAAGAAAGCAATGTCAAAAGTAAGACTGAAATTGGACTACATTAGAATGAGAAAGGATAAGCTACTCACTGAAAAATGCCTCTAGGAAAATATAACTTTAGTTATACAAAATTCAGCCAGAATGAAGCCTTAAGGCTGTTTTTCTCTAGGAGAGAACCATGAGGCAGCTGTCAGTGGCTGCTAGGGGGAGGAAGGCTCATCACTGACAGGTATTTAAAACAAATATTGTAACACATATAGTCTTGTCCTACTCAGTGAAGGATGGACTGACAGGGGAAGGAATTATGATGGGTAGTAAAGGACAAGTGCAAAATATGCCTTTACAGGTTCTTTTCTCCATGCAGTCTATACCTGGGAAGTAAAAAAAATTCTTTGCATCAAAGACACTGGTCTGAGTTATTTTAAGCTGCCATTTTCCAGTACAGATTTGTTAGGGAAGGAGCTCGGGAATCTCGCCTCCCCATTTACAGTGATTACACACTGCTCTCTCTCATACCACTGGACCATGCAGCTTCCTTACTAGGCAGGTTGTGCCTATGTCTTGGTCCTTCTCAAGATGAAAAAGAAATGGAATTACAGGCATCACCAAAGGAAGGTCCCCAGGATTAATTGAGTTGGTAAATGAATCAAAGGCAAGAGTGACAGCTTCTACAGCAAGGGTATAAATAAGGAAATACTTCTGCAGCTGATTTCTCTCAAAAGTTACAAGAAAACTATTTTATTATCAGAGAAGATTATCTAAGTAATATTTAAAAGTCAAAGGAATTTTCACAGGGAAAAATTGCTGTAACAATTATTTCTAGGTAAAACAATAAGTATGATAAGTATGTTGTTTCACTAAAACGACACTTTGTCTTTCTCGGAATTATAAAGTCAGTTGCACAATTTAAATAACCCAGAAATGGGCATGCATCCATGACAGCAAACTTCCAGTCCCTGCATAGAGTTTTGATTATTGCTCAACACTTGTTTGTCATTGTCTGGTTTATTATACTGCTGACTCAATTTATCTGCATTTAGAGATCCTTCTTTCTGAACCAGCTGAGAGAACAGAAGTGAGCCAAATCCTTCACAATGCAGCTATTCACTGTGGACTCTGCTAAGCAGTTGCTCAAGGTTACTCATGTAAGGAGTGGTTGCAATTGTTCCCACAGGGTTCGTGGGAGGCTTTGCGGGAGATAACACCATCCTTTCCTACATCACAGGAAGTTCACACCATAGGCACGTGTATCACTAGACTTGATTCTTCACTTTCTCATTCAGTGCAGAGGTGCATCCAGCCAGGAAGAGCTGTCAGTGACCATCACACCCTGTTTTTTGGTCACAGAATGCACAGGGAAGTTTCTCTCCTTTTCACCACATGATGACTCCTGTGTTTCATTTAGGATGCTGTGCATGGCAGGGAAACCAATCCAAGCTCCTATTCCCCTTGTCTCCAGCATCCACCCCGCTAGGCAAACAGAGCAAGGCAAAGCTGTGTTCAGCTGCAGCAGCAGAGCCAGCCTACACAGCAATGCCACTCCCTCTGTAGAGACATAGCTTAAACTTAATTTTCAGAACACATCTATCATCCCTGGTTGGTTTGTACAAAGCTGTCTGTCCCTTTAATGCCTTTCAACAGATACAAAGACTTCAATGAATGCACAGAAGGGCCTCACTCTGAGCAGAGAACTTAGTGTCACCAGCTCAGGGATCAAAGGTCTTACTGCACATTTACAACACAAAAAGAGTGGTCAAACAGTATGACAAGAATGATCAAGCACTCCAGAATCAGTCCCTACCACTTTATTCAATAGGATATGCTGTTTCCTATGCTACTTCAAGTCCAGAATATTACAGGGGGCAAGAAGGCAGGATATTAATCTTTAGGTATATTTAGGTGCTATGGTGAACAGGCTACCACATGAAAAACGTCCTGATACACCCGCCCCAACTCCCCCACCTCCTCCCACACACACCAGTGCAGCAGCTTAGTGCAGTTATTTAAGTGTCTCATTTCTGAGCTCTTCACCACAGGAGTACAATTAGGGCCAGCACTGATGCACTCCTCAGCCTGGCCTGGCAGAGCTGACCCCCTGCCCTCTCTTTCACCAGGGAAGCAATGATCTCACAGAGCACCAGCAACATCATGGACAGCACACAGGCATGGTGTGTTCTTTGTCAATGGGCAGATTCATCCGGCTTGACAGTCCCCATTTCCAGGCATGACTTCCTGGTTTGGAATAAATTCACCTTTAGAGGAATAGAGTTGCCTGCTGACCATGATGGAAAAAATGTCATGATGGATGCTCTTGATGTCACTCTTCACAAAACAAGCAGAAAAGTACATGGGGCTTTTCCATTTTGCAACAGCAAGCAGTGGTTTTAATGGATATCAAATGTTTAAAATGGCCATGGGGAAAAAAAAAAAAAAAAAAAGCTTGCTTCCTGTTTTAAACATTAATTTTAATTGAAAGAGAGGCCTTCTCCATATACTACTTCAGCAAGATCCCTTGTCCATTCTGGAGGCTATATGTATATAGTCACACATAGACAGATGTTTTAAAAATGTAGATTTGATAGACAGACACAGCAATTTGGAATTTGTAGATCAGATTTGAATGATGTATGGAGATTTGTATTTATAGAAACAGGAAAGAATATGAAAGAAAGCACACAAGGTTTAGGATAGGTCTGAGATCTAGGACAAATTATTTAAAACTCAACAACCTATAAATAATTGGTTAATACTAAAGGAAGTTCTTAAATTAGCAGCAGCTTGAGAAATGGAAACTGTCATGAATAAATATAGCATGGGTGTATTTATTCCCTGAAACTGTTCTTGAAAACATCAAGTCAGTAAGAAACAGGAAGGCAGCAATTCACAATCTGACACGTTTTCACTCCATCAGTAAAAGTGTTTTTAAAGGGATTTGCATTACAAGAATTCTCAACAGATTTGCTGTTGCTGAGCACATGCTGCAAGTAGAACAGTATTTGCTGCAGATCTATTATCTGACCGAGGTCATCTCCTGATTAAACATATATAGATTGGAAAAGATTAGTCATTAAACAAAGTAGAAATACAAGTCAAGCTACTGCTTACATGAAGAAACTATATCCAATTAGCTTTGCAAGTGAGCTAAATGCAGGAATTAAGAGGAAGGTAGTTCCAGGACACTTCTGCCAGCATATCCTGTTCAGGATGCCTGAACACATGCCTGCTCCGCCCTGTGCGTTATATTGAGTTATATTTCCACATTCTGTGCCACAGGGACAGTGTTTCAAAGATTATTAAATCTTGACATCCACATAATTGGTTAAAAATGAAAAATTAGAGAATTACATAAGAAAATTTGAGTCAGGTAACAAAAAAGTTGCCCTGCCATGATGTCTTAAAACCAGAAGTTATAATCACATGCATTATCATGCCCACAGTTCATTCAGGGATCAGTCTGAGATCTCACTCTAAGCTGGTGCCTCAGTTCAAAGCCAGTCCCCAGGAACTGGACAGGAACCAGGACATAACTGAGCATTAACACATGACACACGAGCTGTACCTCAGACAGCTTAACCTTAAAACTATGTCTGGCAGAAGTGAAACTCTTCACATAGTCCTGGCAAAGGAAGGGCTACTCAGCAATATAGCAAAGCTCACCCAAGGAAGGCGAAGTTCTCCAGTGACTGAGAGAAAGGGACAATGTAGAAATGAAGGCACCTGACTAAGCAGTCAACAAATCACACATGATAATGAGCCTAGTGCATTCAATCGGTCAAAATGATGGCATGATCACCTCTATCTCCCAAATAATCTCAGTGGTGCATAGGCCAATTTTATTCCTTTGGATGTTAAAGCATCATACAGTATTATGCAGATAAGCCAAGATTTAGCACTAAAAGGAGAAGCTTTTCCAAACATTCATGCAGCTATGCTGTGACCTGCCATTTCCTTCACTGCTGTGTGTACTTACAGCATAGCTCTGCTCTGGTAGCTCTGGCATAGGGGACACCATCAACCTTGCAAGCACTCTGTACTCTCATTTCTCCATTTATATTACTTCTCTTTTTGGTATTATAGTAACAGTTTTATAACTGAATTGATGTCTATGAATAATTTTACAGGTTTACATTTATTGGTTATTTGATTTTCTCTTTGAAGACATAAGTGGTAGAGGTATTAAGAAAAACTGGACTCAAGATTAAGGTGTCATATTGAGATACCCCACAAGAACTCTAGAACAGCCCAGGTTCATGTCCAAAACAAACTCCTTCTGAATGGTAAAAGCTGTCATCAGTCTGCAGTGCTAAAAAACTAACCCACGTTTAACAAAGTGTTTCTAAGCAACAAGAACATGAGCGTGACCTAGTAGAGATTCACGAGTGAATTCAGTAACAGTAGGCACAAAAAGCAAACCTTGGCTGTTGATCTGAGTCTTGAGTCCAAAATTGTTCAAATTTCAGTGACATTTTCTCCTGGAGTTGTAGGTTGAAAGGATAGCAATTTCAAAAATTTGAGTCTCCTGCTCTAACATTTCCAAAGACTCACTGTCCTTCAAGGAGCACTTAATTCTTCCTTTGACTCCACAAAGTAGAATTCTGCTGATTTTCCACCAAGAGTGGGAGATCTCTGTGGAAAACTACAAACTTCATATTTCATCCCACCATCTAATTATTACTTAACCTATTTCATCTAACCAATTTTCACTAAACTGTTCAACTGGTTAAATCTTTTCTAAAACATAGACTGTAACTGATTCATGCTTTCACTTTAAGAATTCTTCACACTCCCAGTTCTTACTGGATCTCCACAAGTAGAGGCAGCACAGGCAATTCTCTACAATACAATCTCATTTTGGGATGTGAAGCCCAAATACATACTTTTTATAAACAATTTTTATTTCTTTAATGAGCAATTTTGAAAAAAATCTTATTTTTCAAACCCAAACAAATTATTTTTTTATCCAAAATGGCAATTTGACACAGCAAAAGTCCCTGTCTTTGGTCAAGCACTCAAATATTAGGCACAAAAGGATTAGTATTCCCCAAAACATTTTCATGACACCACTGTAAAGCTGTTGTGCTTCAGACCAAACCTCTGTACTGTGAGGTAAGTAGTACAAAGCTTCGCTGGAGTTTTTTTATGAGTAGGTTTTACTTTTATTTAAGTGTTTGGTTGACAATAAATAAGTCTGGATCTCCAGACACTCATTTCAAAAAGCTTGCCTAAATCATAGTTTTCGTCCCTCTGCAAAAGTTTGGAAAAAAAATGTAACATGAATGAATGAAAAAAAAAAGTGTCCTGAATCTGACCCCACTGTTATTCTGAAGTTGTACGGTGCAGAACCAATGAATAAGCCAGGGGTGCCGTCACTAAAACAAAAAACTGGTATTATTATTACAGCTTCAAAATATGCATTTCTTTTACAAAATATCAATACTGGCAGCTACAGATAATGGGGAAGAGATATTGCTGGGTCTTTCATTAGTATCTTGGCTAAATTCATGACTTAGTTTGAACTGGGGAAGAACACAATCTTAAAAACATAGAATAATATAACAAAAACCCCAAAACTGTAGGGTGGAGCTTTTTATTTACACTTAGTATTATATCCAATTCACTTCCTATTAGAAGAGTTGCAGTAATACTCTTGGTACTACCTAGCTGCAAGCTATTGTTTAACCAGCACAGTAAACCCAGCATTAACTTTTAGCCATGTCAAACTTACTGCCTGAGAACTGTGTTCCTGCATCAGGATGCCCTCTCCAGCACATTCAGAATGCAATACTGTCTTGCACAGGACACATGCAGTAAGGAAAAGGAGTATCTTCCCTCAAGGATAGAATAAAGTCTTTGCCATTTATCTGCCATAATATTTACATCTCATTACTGTGTTAAGCCACAGGTAGGCTCTCTCTCCACTTCCCTAATCAAACTAAAGGCAGCAAGTAGAATATTTTGACTATTAATTAAACAAAGCCACTCCCAAATTCCTATGGTACCACAGAGCAGAGAACCAACACCCAGGGCTACTACTATTACAGATTCCTGCTCCCCAGCTCTGAGAATTATCCTGGGTGAAACACCAGGCAGGATTCAGTGAAACTGAACAAACTGCAGAGGAGCATTGTCCTGCAATTGGCTAGAAGGCTTTATAGAAATCAGCTCACATCATGATGTATCTTCCCCTTGAATCAAAGCATTTTACCAAGAACGGTTGGTTTCTACATAAACCAGCCCGCAAGGAATATTGAATTTATCATACCAGTAGTCAGAAAAAACAAAGGGTGTTCAGTTTGAGAATCACTTGACAGGGACTGACCTGTAAAAACTGAGATGTTTTCAGGCTCAAGTGCCCTAATAGACCACCACAGTAGCATTCCTGTACCGCCCCGCCTTTCCACCCCAAAAAAAAATCCTTTGACAAGAGGTCAAGAACAGAGCTTGGTTTTCATCTAAATTTTTTAGAAAATGCAGTAAGACTGACATAACAGATAATTGGATATAGAAGTTCAAAGCTTAAATCTCTCTACTTAGTGTGAACCGGATCACCGGATGAACTCACAGAAGGATTGTTTGCTCACCAAACAGGTAACAGGAAACAAAAATGGCATGGTGTGCCCTCATGAAGGCAAAACTTGTGACTTTCCTGTTCAGGCCCTTGCTAACAGAATCAGGTCCTGCAGAGCAGGAGGACTCATTTTGCTTTATATGAGCAACTTTAGTGACAGGAACAAATCCTCGCAACTGTGCAGTAAAAATAATATGGCTGGAATAATTTTTCTTTTAAATTTAAATTACCTGTAAACACAAAACACTGGCTTTATTTTCCCTAGACTTCTGTGAATTTAACACTTTTCCCCTTAAATTAACATCTTCAATCTTCTAACATTAACATAGAATAGTTTGAGTTGGAAGGAACCCACAAGGGTCATAAAAGTCCAGCTCCTGGCCTTGAACAGAACACCTCTAAGAATCACACCATGTGCTCCTTTGAGCATCTTCAGTCTTCCAAGGCATGTTATCTGGAAAAGATTTGCTAATTTAAACTCTTTTCCCCCACCATTTTCCACATCCAAAGGAACTAAAAAGACTGTAAGTAGTGCAGACCCAAGCTTTGCTAGACAAATACAAGACATTTTCACACCACAGGTTCTAGCAGGCCAAGATCATACAGAGAGTTTCAATCAATAAAGCAGCTCCCAGAAACTCTTATAGCCTGCAACTGAAATAGTTAAAAGGTAGAGCTATTCACATTAGGAGTTTTATACTCCTACATGTTCTGTATCTAACAGAAAAAATGGGGTGGCTTTATTTAAAA
>VXAU01005773.1:553655-657546 GCA_013399695.1 Formicarius rufipectus | reverse complement strand
AAAAAAAAAAAAATCAATCTGACTTCCTCAAAGAGACAGTTGGACAATTCTTATTATGATGCATTCATGTGTAAGTTTCATTTACATAGCAATGTCAGTCACCAAAAGGATGATCCCACAGTTCACGATGCAGCTTGCTACTGCTTACATCAATTCTTAGGCTTTTATGATGACTCTTCTTTAACTACCCAGTTATAAGAATGTTATTTATTTTTTGGGCTGAGCCAGGACAGGTAAGAGCAGAAAGCAGGACTGATTCTGCATAGCAGCTACATGAGAGACAAAGTCAAGCAAACTAGATACTGCTCTATTGCACACATCAACCAGGAAGTTTGCAAAGAAATACAGGTGTGACAATCTTATTGGTCAGTGGAAAAAAGAAATGCAAGTAATATCAGGCGCTTCTTAAAATGATGAAGACATCCTCAGTTGGACCCATAGACTAATTATCTTCTAAAAAAGTAGAAAAAAGAAAGATTTCACAGGAGATCGTGCCTAAGGTCCCAACTTCTAACCATAAAGAGCTGCTTTGCAGCCATACAAGTGTGATACTTTCAACGTTCAAGTATCCACGTGAAGCTCACCCAAAACTGAAAGTTATTTCTAGCTGTTTAAGATTTTAAAAGAGAAATAATAAAAACCTAGAACAGATTATGGAGCCTACAAGCTGTTTACAGCTTATAATTTAATCATCATATGAACCAGGTGAAAGCAGCACCTATTATATAAACCTTTAATGAAAATATTAATAATTCTTACAGGCTTCCATGTCTGTAGTCTTTTGGCATGGGGGACCCACATGAGTATAGCACTGAATAATTGCTTCTCTCCAAATAACTGACATCATCTTACCTGACTGCTATTCATTACCTTTAGTTTGCTTTTTAACTTCTTGATAAGATATCTGGCATTTAAAACTTCAAGTCAATGGAGGGAGCAGCACTTTGCACTGAATTAGCAACTCAGATTCAGCACTGCTAGCCAACCCACCAAAGTAGCAGACATCAGATCTTCACAATTAGCCAAGCAAAGACAGGCACTTCCTTCATTCCTGTGCTGCTGATTTATATCCCCTCCACCCATGCCAGAAAGCAGGTGGGTGCTACCAATTGGTCTCTGGTTACTTCTGCCCAGCAACACCTGCACAATGTAGGAGGCTGCTGGTTGAAGGCAGCTTTCTGCCTGCTGCCTGTTGGTCTGCAGCTCCAGCAGCTGCATGATATAAAATAGGAGGGCAGGAACTGAAACCCCAACCTGCTGATGTTTGTAATGACTCAACGTTTTCAACTCTGAAAACTTAGCTAGCCAAAGCAGGTTAGCTAGAGAACTTTCAACATAAACCCAGAAATTACACTTTATTTCTTCTCATTCAGATGTGTTAAAAGCAGAAATGATGCTTAACAATTGACATAGCAACTCTAGTATGTGCATTTTTACATATGTATGGTTCCTGATGAAGTTTTAAACTGTCTACTTTCAGATCACGTTCCCATGCCCATCTCTTTCTGCCTTTTTTTTTTTTTTTTTTTTACATTAAAACATCTTGCCTATTTGGGCGTTCCCTGCCTCCCATAGAGTCTCCAAATGATACAACTAGATCCAGGGAACAGCTGGATGTAAAAAGACCACATTGCCGAAGCTCACTTTTATTTTGGTCGTTCTCACAGCTGCTGGAATGATCTCGTGGAGAGGGAGGGTAAATGAGATATGTCTGCTCTGTTTCAGCTTCTGAGACTCTATGCTGAAATTTATCTCAGCCTTTGGACCACTATAAACTAAGCGTTTTCCAAGATTCGGGACAGAGTTGCTTACACCAGTTAGAAAACAAAAACAAAATAAAAACCACAAACAAACAAAAAATTTCCAATGAGCATTGTGCATTTGAATGCAGATATAGAGCCACGTTACCATCAAGCCACCAGCTGGAACTGTGCCAGCAGGAGAATAGGAACACCCATCCTCTATCAGCATCCTGTGACTGATACTGCTTATTTAGTATCACCACCTGTGGGAGTGTGCTTACCATTGCCAGACCATAACGACTAAACAAGACTTTAAAGTACACGTTGCCTTAAGTCACTCTAATTGGCTTGAGCAGCCAACTAGCTATCCTGATAGGGCTGTTACAACTATATTTGCAATGTGCATGACCACATAGTGGCAAAAAATGAACACCTCACAGGAAAAAGTTAATAACTACTCATTACTGATCCAGCAATAATATCTTAAATCGTGAACATACTATGGCACCTTTCCATTAATTTAGCTTATATTGGGCAACTGGTCAGCTGTAGCTGAGAGTGGGTTATATGTGCGTTCAATTATAAGTTCACCTTCCACCTTTGTACCATTTAAACATTATTTCATATATACTGAATATGTGAAGTCACACAATGACAGAATTTCTGCATTTTGAAAGCACCTCTAGAGACTGTGTTGTCCAAGACCCCTGCTCAAAGCAGGGTCACCTACAGCAGGTTGCTCAGGGCTGTACACCATTGAGTTTTTAATATATTCAAGGATAAAGATTCCACAAATTTTCTTGGCAGCCTGTCTTCAATCATCCTCACATTACAAAATAAAAAAAATAATTCTTCTTTACATTTGCATGTAATTTCCCAAATATCAATTTGGGCTCATTGACTCTTGTCACTTGATGTCAGAGAAGAATCTGGCTTTGCCTTCCCTACTTAGAGTCAAAAAATAGAATGGTTTGGGTTGGAAGGGACCTTGAAGATCATCTAGTTCCAACCTTCCTGCCATAGGCAGGGACACCTTTCACTAGACCAGGGTTCTCAAAGCCCCATCCAACCTCAACTTGAACACTTCCAGGGATGAGGCATCTACAACTTCTCTAGGCATCTAGTTTATCAGCCACTTCTACCACCTTTGTGTCACCTGCAGACTTGCTGAGAGTGCACTCTTTCCATCCAATAATATTGGCCCCAGTATTGACCCCTGCAGTACACCACTGTACTGGCATCCAGCTACAACCCTGGCAGTCCATGTCACTCTGCTTACTTAGTCCATACTTTATTGTTTTTCCCATGGGCATGTTATGGGAGATATATCTTCTCTCATGTGAGCTCACTGTGTCACAGTATGTTCCCTAACTCAGGAGACAGCTCAGTTAATTCAAGAAAGATGGTCTTTGAGAAGCCATCATCACTGATCCTGCTCCTGTTCTTCACAAACACATTATTTAGCAAGAAACTCAGGGTAGTTTACAGGTAACATATACTAAGAGATTATTAGCAGTAAAATGTTCTACTTCAAAGAAATAGAGGGAAAGATTCTCATCCCTGTGGGATGGACTGTTTTTGCAGAGTTTAGGCAAGAGGAACATTGAAAATTCAGCAAAAGGTTCTACTTGTAGTCACAGAATTCAAAAAAAAGATTTCTGTTTTGATACTACATCAGGATTTGTAGCTCTATGGGGATTTCTAAAGGTGATCTTGGTTAAGAACTTTCAATGTATGTCCCTAATGTTTCTGTTAAATAGGCAAATAAGTGATTATTTTAAGAGCCAGAATATAACCATAGCAGAACCACTTAAAAAACTAAGGAGAATATGAAGTTTGAGGCATTCTGAAATAGAATGACTTTATGCAGCGGGAAGACAAACCAGTGGTCTATAACTCGTCATTAGGATACTGTGTAACAAAAGGCACTACAGTATGTCAACATTTGCAGACAAGGGTTGTTATGAGATGTCTTCAGAAGTATATTCAGTGTTCTGCATTAGGAATGACCTCACAGCATGAACCAGCTGGAACAGGGTGCTGTGTTATTTCAATGTTCGCATTAGAAACAATTGAAGGTCAGGCAGGATAATGGTACTCTTTCCAATCCCATCTCCCTGCATGACCATTGAATAGAGGCATTAATAATGAAACTTCAATGAAATAGCTCTTTGAAACCTGACAGTAGAGTTGTCCGCCCACCTCTCTGGGTAACTTGTGCCAGTGTTACCCTATCCTCTTCCTGAAGATGATTTTATTGATGTGCATTATGAACCTCCCAAGCCACAGCTCGTGGTCCTCAAACTCATAGGAGAGTTTGGATTCTTCATATTTGTAGCAACCACTCAAGTAGTTATAAGCTTCTATTATACAGGCCCCCATCCCTCTCTGCAAATTACACAATTAGCCAAATTCTTGAATTTTAGTAGAGGAGGTCAGTTGTGACATTGGACAGAAATTTACAGTACTGCACTCTAGGGGACAGGACAGGGAAAAAAGATAAAACCATTTCCTGCACTACCCCAAAAAACTCAAACAACAACAAAACCAAACAACAATGATGAAAATAACCACTCAACCAATAAAAGAAAGTAAGAAGGTGAAGACATAGAGTGGTTTATCTCTAGTCTACATTTGGATAGTTAGTTTTACAACTCAGTGTCTGAGGCCCAGATATAAAGGTAGTACTCATGATCTTAGAAATCCAACTCAGAAATGAGACTGCCAAATCCCAGATTTAACCCTGACAAGGCAACTGGAGCTGTCCAAGCAAAGACTTACATCTGGCTCAGACTGAAGTAGAGGGAGAAAAATTGTAGCACGATGTGGACACAGGGGGGACATGATAGAACCTCTGAGACATCACAGCTGTGAGATCTGCTGCACAAAGGTGGCTGAACCTCAGCACTGGAGTCCCTTAAAACTGTGCAGTCCATGACTGACTAAAACTGCACTATGACAAATACACAAGCAAAAGCAATATCAAGAATTTGGAGAGGATGGAGGGTGCTGTGGAGTACAGCAGGACATGAAGGCCACAGGATGTCAGCACCACAAGAGTCTGCACAGCTTGGAGAAAAAGACCAGCACTATCAGGAACAGAGAGAAATTTCTCAGAATACATACACTTTGTTACTTCATACACATAATGCTGATGGGGATATTGAACCCAAAGCAAAAGCAATATTAAATAATATGAGGCTAGCACACAAGCAGCAGTGGGGATAAGAAAGCAGTTGTGTCAGTGGGTTCATCTTGAATTTCACTGAGCAGATGTATTTACTGCTCATTCATTACAAAACAAACAAAAAAAACAACAGGGTGGAGTCCTTTACCTTTGCAAATGTTCAGATTAATTGGTAAGAATAAAGAGACTAAAGAGACTTCCATCCCTTACTACTTAAGGACCTCAAATTCTGGAGCCAGAGCTGGGACATCATGTCACTGGTACTCACTATAAACCAAAGTTTTCTGATCTTCAAGGTAAAAGAGTCTGGGCTACAGATAAACAAACCTAAATTTGAAAAAATAATAATGAATACAAAACCAGAGAGATCACAGCAAGGTGGCAGCTCCAGACTCACTGAATTAAGCACATTGTGGTTTAGATACATGCCTGTAACAGCTTATTATCCAAGGACCAAAGCAGCCATAACAGAAGGGGGCTTAATTAACAGAAAGGGATTAATTAAAAACTACCCATTAAAAACTGTCCATATGATACTAAGTACAAAAATAAGCTGTCCAAAATGAAAAGGTCTTCTTACCATTCTCATATATTACAGTACGTTAAAAATAGGAAACTTTTGGCTTACAGATTTCAAGCAATACTGAAAACTGAGTTAGCAGTTGCTCAGATAGAGGAAAGGTCATTGACTTTAATCTTGGAGTACAGTGAATTTTCTGAGTTTAGACACAGTTGTTTCAATTAATAAAAATATATTTATTTAAACTTACATAGAAGAATTTCAGTCATGAAGCTTTGCTGACCATAACTGACTTCCTCGGTTAAGAAAACCAGATAAACAGTCTTCTTCACAGGCTGTGGTACACCTAAAGCTTCCTAGTCCTTCTCATCACAGAATCTCTCTTCACTCACTCACTGCCTCACTGTGTGACTAAATAAAGCATTTCAAAGTTAAATCTGAATGCTGTCAGGCTTTCTCTAAACACAAGCCAAGGAATTAAGTCCTACATATGCTTAAAACCTTGACATTCTGGTGTAACAGACCATGACAGTTTCCTTATTGTGTGAAAAAGGGCATTAAACAATATAAGAACAAGTATATATAATATGGGTCTTCAAATGACTTAGTAATTTTAAAATGTGTCATTCAGCAACGCCTTCCAGACATCCTAGTACTTCACAGCTCAAATCAGAGTATGGTATAAGAACTGGTTACATGATAAATCCACATTTTTATCTACAATTTTATCTAAATTTATCCCTATTTAAGGGATGCTCTATACTTTTCATGCCAGGTGGTGATATCAGGTGGTGATGATTTGTATTACAAATGTCCACATTTAAAAGAACAAGAATGCCTTCAGAGATATCTAAATCCTCATGAATCACTCTCCTATTTTGCAAGCAGTGATTAAAGGATCAGAATGTCATATTTTAAATCCTTACCATCTCTTCTGCAAGCCAATTTGAGAAGTCTTACCAATAAACTATAAGTAATGCAAGTTAATTGAGTAATTCACTCCACCTCAAAACCTCAACCTCAAAAAAGAGGAAAGTGTTGGGCCAAGGTATTTCAGGAAATCATCATCCTTCAAGAAAAATAATCAGACTGTTAGCAGATATTTATCTGAACTCCAGTTACCAGCTTTAAGTATTCAGCAATAGAAATTAGCTGAACATCTGAGCTTCCAGCCCTGTACTGAAATGCTACTTTGTACTGAAAATAAAGTAGATGGGAGATGGTTGAACTATGGTTTTCCAACTCTCAGGACAATGTTTTGATCACTTATAAGACACAAAATCTTTCCCAGTCTCTCACTCAGTAGTGGTCTCCATTTCCACGTATTTGCAAACATTTCCTGAGCCAGTGTGTTAGGCTTTCTTGCCTAACTGGCCCCAACCAAGCTGGGAAGTGGGGTATCTGGGGTCTGGGACCTGCTCCAGCCCAAATGACTATTATACAAAAGAAACAGTCTTGACATGCGTGACTGGGGACATTGATCATCACAGCATATCCCAATCCAGGCAGGACCTACCTATAATATTCATAATAAGGACTTGAATTATTTCAGGGGAAGAGGAAAGTAAAATAGGGTGTCTCAGCTCCTAAATTTTGGGTTGTAAGGCTTTTCAGAAAGCCTCAGTCAAATTTCATCCAAAGAGCTTTTGGGTGATAAAAAAAGTTACTAATCAGTTCACATTGTTTAAAGCATTGACAACAGAAATTTATCCAGTCCTCTAATAAATTTATTCTGCTCTTAATCACTGCATCTTACAATATACTACTATTTGAAGAGAACTGGAAGCTTTCTGGTTCCCCAATCTGGCTGTCTCTGGCTTTGACTCAGAGTATTGCTAGTATGGGACTGACTACACATACCTTTCATTACTTCTCATTCCTCCAATGTAAAGTTTTGATATTTATTCTGAGCACTAGATTGTAAGACTTGAAAGCATGTGTTTATTATGAAATTAGGAGAAACATCTGAATTCTAAAGCTTATGTATTACAAAACACAAGGAAAACCAAAGGATTTCAGAGAATGCCTTCAAAATAGTTATAACTTCAACCACCTGAAGCTGTGCTGATTTCTGTATAACCTGATGAACAAAGGCATCAGGTTATACAGACCAGAGGTATCAAAATCATATTAAAAATCCAATGACTAGTTTTGTAGAGATATTAAATATTAATGGTAATGGGGTCTACCAGATCTTTAGACCAAGAGAGAAAAAAACTTCTAGGAGAGTCCTATTTTGTTCCAGGCTCTCTAAGCAATTCCTGAAGGATTTAATCACTAAGGCAGAGAAAGTAGCCTATTATAAATGGCCAGAAGCTAATTCAGTGCCTGGGTCCAAGCAGAGGGCTGTGCAAAAGGCTGAGCTCCCCTCTTTCTTCATTAACAAGGCGCAAGATCAACTATTGACATTGAGATCAGAGGTATGAGCTAACAGGGAAGCCCCTGTGAGTAGCTGTATTTGAATTACTGACTTTTCTGCAAGAAAGAATTCTTTCAGGCAAAACAAGCTATGTGGAAACAGGCTAAGGCAAATGCATCTCTGAAAAACAGGAGAAAGCAAAGGTGCAAATGAAATGGAGGTACTTCTGAGACTGGAGCCAAGGTGTGTGGGGGCTTAGTTTTGAGGATGCATTTTTAGACAAAACCCAATTTTTAAAAAAAGTGTGTGAGAGCCTACCTGCCCATTATCACTTCACATCACCAGATAGCAACTAGAACTTCTGTTATGGGCTTTAAAACTATCATATGCTCTTAAGTGTGACCTGAGAAGACCGTGAACAAGAACATGTTAAATTACAATTGTGAATTTTCTCAGCTGAGACCAAGATTTCACAAGGGTACAGAAGGTTTACTTCTACCTCTACACAGAGATGGATTAAGTAACCTGATTGTCCAAAGTGAATGGTCCCATGTCCAAATATGGAACCTGGAAACTTATTTTGGTACATGTTTTGGATGAAAATCTGAGTGGATGTGGTTTGGATAGACAATAAAGAAGCTAACAAAATACATCTCTAAATCTTCAGGGAGAAGTCCTGGAGAAGAAGAAGAAATTTATACACAAATTCTCTCATTTCTTTATGCATGTATCACAAAACATACAGAAAGGAAAGTTTAAATGACTGATGTCCCTGGCAGCTAAGCAAACCTGGGTACCACTGAATTTTTGTAAGGAATAGCAATACTCTTCCTTTTTTCTTTCTTTTTTTTTTTTGTTTGTTGGTTTTGGTTTTTTGGTGGTTTTTTGTTTTTGTTTTTTTTTTTAGCTTGAGTTCACCATCTTGTTCTTCACCTTGCTTTCCTAGTTATTTATGAATGAAAAAAAAATCTAAATCCAGACTGTGATCCAAAGCTCTTAATTCTCTTATGGACATTTGTAGCAAATGGGTGCTGTTAGCAGCCAGTAGAGAGCACTGTGAATTTTGAACAGGAAAATTCATATCTGATGGATTTCATCTACCCAGTGGAGTAGTGTTAAGTACTCACTGCCCATGACCATGTGATTTTAATCTCACTGAAATATATGAGGCATGCACCCAGAAGAACATACCGTAGTTTTGACATATATTGCTGAGGACAGAATCATACTGACCTCCCTGTAGAAGAACCATCTGTGGACAGCACAAAGAAGGAAGGGCCTTCCAGACACCCAAAAAGGTCTCATTTTCCTGAGCATTGCACTGTATTATATGTGCCTCTAAAATGATTGGTGTTTATGCTGTAGTTAAAAATCAATGTTTACAAAATTAATTAATCATGGAATTTGAATTAAATGATGATTTAGACCCCTGCTTATGAACACAGTTTTTTGCTATAGCTTCCAAATACATTTTTGTGGAGATTTTTATGACCTTTCTTTTAGGTATTATTACAATTTTTCTACATGTTGTTTATGTGCACTCGTACACACATTTCTGTATAATGTTTATAGTTAATTATCTAATTAACATCTACAGTTCTGAGCCATCAATTTAACTTTTTCTAAGGACTAGAAGAACAGCAATCCATATTGATTTTCCAGCCAATCAAGAAAAGACAAATCACTCTTCAGGCAACTCAGGAGTCCTGACTTCAGCTTACCTGGACTTGGATGTTTGCCAACATTTTAAAATCACCTTTCAATAAATATCCCATTACTTTACAGAAATGTCTCTGAGCTTTAGATTTAGTATCTGAGAGTAAACTGTAATGTCCTTTAATTATAAAATTAACCCTGAATGTTTTGGTGGGGAAAAAACTTGAAAGTTTAGCTCTTTGGAAGTAGTATTCAAATTCAAATCTTGTGGGTGGAGTTGGGTTGTGAAGGTGCATAAATAGGCAGTAGGAACAGCAGCATTCACACGGTAACCAGGAATACCTTCGCCCCCTGGCAGGCGTCTGGGAGTGTAAACAAGGTAAGGCACTGCACACTCACTGCTTCAGAAAGTACTGGGGGAGCTGCGAAGCTGCGCTACCTGGGCTGGGGAATCTGATCAGTGCAACGAAATGACTGCAGCAATGCAGGCACAGTCCAGCACAGCAAAGCAAATGTGTAGGAAAATGTTGGCTTTGCAGGCTAAAAGAACCAGCAGAGGAGGGGTCATTTTGGAAAATTTTGCAAAAATGCACATATTCTTCCAGAGGCAAAGTTTTTAAGGATCAGGTTTAACATTCCTGTTTTCACTTTCGGGACTCTGCCTTCACAACAGCATAAAACATGCCTGGTCCTCAATTTCCTAGTTGTTCCATACCTTTTCCTTTTCTTTTCCTTTTTCTTTTCCTTTTTCTTTTCCTTTTCTTTTTCTTTCTCTTTCTTTTAAAAGGGGCATTACTTCCTCCATACAACTCTAGCCAAAACAACTCTTGAGGCAACCCTGACTATCCACAGACTTTCATTCAGTTTCATGCAATTTTCTTCCTTGCCGGGGAGACTTTTCTTATGGCAGAAAGGCAGTCTGACACGAAAGTTGTATTTCATGCCCTTGAAACAGTGACTCGTAGGATGTTTGAGCTGTACTGCACATGCCAGTAGCAAAGAGCACTGTACCACTGATGGAAGCTCGGCTAATGTCTCCTCCTGCAGTTCCTACCCAGAAAAACACTTCTGTTTCCCTGGAGCTTAATTTTCCTGTCCGAACTTTTAAAACTGCCAGCCTGTTGTTTTACTAGTTTTGGGTTTTTTTTTTTTTATGAACCTGTTGAATGTTCTGTATTGCTTTTAGAATATCTATAAATTCTCTTATTGTCAGCATTATACTTGGGTCTAGTTTCTAGAAGGAAATGTAATGAGAAAACAGAGTCATGTTGCTGAAGTGCTTTTACCCCTTCAAAAAACATTCCAGCTGAAATGCTGAGGATCTTTCTATCAGACAAGTTTCATCTTCAGAGTCTGGCTCAGGAAAAGCTTCCTGCTTTGTGCTGCCTCTACCCTCAAACTCCATGTAAGTTCTCATTGTGCAACATGACTCCTCCCCACTCTTTTTATTATAGATCCTGCTGGTTTTAAGGATTAGATGATATTTTTAAAGGAGAAGACAGGATGGGAAGTTTAAACACCATAAAACTGTGTCTATATGCTAATACTCACTGTAAAGCCTGACTTAACCTTCTGACTTAATCTGAGTTGCTCCCACAGCAAAAGTGGGGAAGAACTGAGTCAAGTTAATTTTTCAGCACTTGCTGCTGGGTTACGAGAGCACTGCAAAATCAAGGTAGAATTGTGAAATTATTAGGACTTGCAAGTACTTTTGGAATTGCCAAAACTCAGTTATTTTACTGTCCATATTCAATATAGGAAAACAGAAGAGAGAGAAACTAACAAACACATACATCAACATCCCAAAGGGCCATAGCTCAACAGCATGAGCAGGCAGTGGGAAGCAGTCAGGTCCCTGAGGGCAGTCTGCTAAACAAACCTCACCTTTCCTTGTCTTCCCCAAGCCCAGGCCCCTGCCTGGAGCACTTCATTTCAGCCCTGACTCACCCCACTGCATATTTGTGACTTGACCTGCTGCTCTACCTGTCCTTATCTGCCTCACAGCCAGCACCAGGCACCTGGCAGGCATCACAGTGGCAGTGACAGGGACTTTCTCTCATTTATTCCAGGAGCAGCCATGGAGAAGAGTTACGTGTCCATGTTCCTGTTGCTGATTGCCGTCTCCTGTGCTCTGGCAAAGGACGCAGGCAAAAAGGATACAAAAGAGACTACTGCTAAGCCGAAACTGCCTCAGACGCTCTCCAGAGGTAAAAAGCAAACCAGCAAAAAAACCCCAAATTTAAAAAAAAAAAAAAAAAGTGCTATCACGTCAACACTCTGGCTGCTATGCTGTTCTAACAAATTATTTTTCTTGCAACTCATTCTGTAAATAACTTTTCTAGTACTTCCGAGCCCCCTCTCCTCCTTTATTCCTGCTGGCAGCAGAGTTTTTCCAAGCCCCTCCCGGCAGAGGTCGGCAGGGGCAGGACTTGAACCCGCGGGCACTGGGCCCGCTTATAACGCTGTGCCTCTGTGTGTGTGTCCCTCCGCAGGCTGGGGAGACCAGCTCATCTGGACGCAGACCTACGAGGAAGCACTGTTCCGTTCTAAGCACAGGTACCTACCCTGCCATCCCTGCTACGCACACAGCAAGCCCCCTGTGCCCACCCCAGCTCCTAACAAGGGTTCTTCTTTTCCAGCCAGAAACCCTTGATGATTATCCACCACTTGGAAGAGTGCCCACACAGCCAAGGTAATCCTTTTTGCACTGAGGGGAAAAAAAGAAAAGAAAAAAATGTTGTTTTCAGTTTCTGGATAAATGCTGTTTAAAAAAAAAAAATAGGAAGAAAAAGAAAACAGCCATCATTCTGCTTCCTGGGTAAGCCTTAGTGAAGTCCTAACTGGCACAAACATGATGAGTGTTGTTCAGGTTGCTATCCCACACAGGTATTTTCCAATGTGTAGAAATAAAAATGGTAATTCATTATTCCATGATAAAGAATGGATAGAGAAACCAGCACAGGTCAGCAGGGTTTGACTTCTGACAAATCTGGTTTTGGTTCATGCCACAATCAGCCAAAACCAATAGCAAGACCAGGAGAGGAGAGAAACAGTAATTTATTGGAATGGAGATATTTAGTTCTCAGTATCATCAATGACTGAGACTGAATCCAAGCAGTGACTAAATCAAACCAGGCTGAAACTGAGCTCTTGCAGGATTTCTGGCAAGTGGAACTGCTCTTTTCCCTATGTCTCTGAATATATCTGGGGCCCCTTCTTCCTGCAAGTTGATCCACATGGCAAGACCTTTGCATACACCCATATGTCCAGTAACTCCAGAAGAATCTTTATACAAGAATTAAAACCTTTCCAAACATTTCAGGCTGAAGCCTTACATGTTGCATTGTCAAGTGCCTTAAGAACCAGCACCAAAACTGCAATAGTAGAACAGGAGGCTCAAGTTCAAACCTAAGCAGGCAAATTTGAGAGCCAGTTGCATTGTGTGAAGATGGGACACTTTGTACCATTATAATTACTCTTTAATGCAGCATATAACTGAGAGAATCATCCAGTGGAATGAACTGGAAATCTTCATTTGCTACAGTTGTTACCTGGGAAGTGTCATTTAGATTCTGCCAGTTTGCTTGAATTTCTTTTTTGAGGACAATTTTAGGGGCATATTTTTAATTTTCTGTCCCATTTGTTTCCACTTTAGCTCTCAAGAAGGTCTTTGCTGAACACAAAGATATACAGAAACTGGCTGAAAAATTCATTCTCCTGAATCTTGTGGTAAGTTTCCCACTTACACTTCACTAAATAAAAGCAGTAAAGTTCTATTTTTAATTATAGCTTCTCTAGCTTCAGTTTAATAGCTAGGGTTGGCTGGGAAAATAGTCACTGCTGACACATAATAGATTTAGTACTAAGTAATTTTTCATTTGTAGCTATCGTAGACTCAAAATGTGAGGGAATTTAAAGTTTAACAAGAGCATGAACGGTTGATATAAATTTGCAACTCCAGTTGTTAAAAATCTGCGTCCCAGGTAATTAATCTCTTAAACTACAAAATGCACTGTTTGAGCTGTATTTCATAACACAAACTATAATGAAGGAATAAAAAATATTTATGTAACATATTCTCCTTGACTGCGAACCTTCTCTGTTTTCTTTAAGTATGAAACCACAGACAAGAATCTTGCACCTGATGGCCAGTATGTCCCTCGGGTTTTGTTCATAGGTGAGTACCTCAAGCATCAAAGCTGAGCTCAGCACAGAGCCTCTGCTGCACCATGCATCTCAAATCCTCGGGCTGATTAACAGGAATTTATTCCATGAGAGGTATACAGGTTCTAGTCAGTTTTGTGGATCAAATATCGAAGCAACCCCAACCAGCTTTAGGGTTCCAGCATTAGTCCCTCAATGACATGGTGCCACAGTCCTTGGAACGGGTAACCTATTCCATTCCTAACAACCTGCAAACACAACACTTAAGATTGAAATGTCAGTAACTGTGTAGAACAATCTCTGGGTTGTTAGCGGACGCTAACATGTCTTCCAGAAACATTTAGGAAGAAAGGAGTGCAAAAGGTTGATTTTCTTTTATTTCCTTTCAATTGAAGGTTAGTCCTATCCTCTACAACTTCTCATCCTTTTTTCCCAGATCCTTCCCTGACTGTGAGAGCAGATATTACTGGAAGATACTCAAACCGTCTCTATGCATATGAGCCCTCTGACATTTCACTGTGTAAGTAGTGTTCTGAAACACTCTGAAAGCACATTTTTTCAAGTGACAAGAAATAACACCAGGCATTACAGATGCCTGCACTCAGTACTTGCTGAAAGACATTTAACTAGAATTAAAATTAAACGGGATGCTAGACTTAAACTCAGTGAGGTGAGGAGAATGATGGCAGTGCCCTGGAGCCTTAAGCATCCATCTGTTTTTAAAGCAAGTATAAGTCAGTAGGAACTTGCATAATTCAGCAGTATTCCCTGCAAGCAATGGGGAGAACTCTTGCACATGAGTCCTGCTGGGCCAGGTCAGGAAACTTGGGAGCAGGGAAAGATGTTTGCTACAGCCCTCTCTCACTGCTGCAGAGTTCCTCTCTCTGCCCTGTGAATGCCCACACATTTTCAGCAGCAGATGTATGTTCTCACCAGTCAAAATTAAACATATGACATTCACAAATTGCTTGGAAGAGCACAGTACATCAGCATCCCTATACCAATAGGCATGTGATTAAAAGCTTTAAAAATAATGACATTTTCTCTACAGCATGTGTAGTTGCTGGCAGAGGAAGCTGTAGCAAAAATAACATGCATGAATATTTCATTTCTAGTGTATTCAAATATGCAGAAGGCACTGAAGCTCCTGAAGACTGAACTGTAAGGGGAAGAAGGAAGCCCTTAAATATTACGAAGTTTCATCTTCTATCTCTTCTCCATGCATTGACACTGGTGAAGAGACTACTTCAAGAGATATTTAGTGATGTGTAGTGATGGTTTCTATACATAAACACTACAGTTTTATGTTAGCACTTTTGTACTGGGCAGCATTTTTAAAAGCTGGAGGCTTTTAATTTAAGGCGTACAGAAGAATACTGTATGATCCAACTGTACAAATGATTTTTTTAAAAATAAATCCATTTCAAGTGTTTACATACAAAACATTGCTGTGTTTTGGGGGTTTTTTTGGTGATTTTTTTTTTTGTTTTGTTTGGTGGTGCTTTTTTTGGTTGGTGTTTTTTTTGTTTTGGTTTTTGTTGGTTTTTTTTTTCCCTTCATCTACCCTTATTAGAGTAAAATCACTATGTTGCTTGAGACCACAGCTTGCACTTTACATGTAAGCACTTTGGAAGGAAAAGGGCTGTTGTGGGTTAATCCTGTCCAGCAGCTCAACCTCACACAGCTGCTGGCTCTCTCACTGCACTCCAGTGGGATGGGAGAGGAAAATCAGAAGGGTAAAAGTAAGAAAACTTGTGGGTTAAGATAAAGACAGTTTAATAAGGAAAGCAAAAGCTGCATGTGCAAGCAGAGCAAAACACGAGATTAATCCATTGCTTGCCATGGGCAGGTAGGTGTTGGGCCATCCCCAGGAAAGCAAAGCTCCAGCACATGTCACAGTTACATTAGAAGACAAACATCATCACTCCAAACATCCCCCTCTTTCCTGCTTCTTCCCCCAGTTTATGTTAAGCATGGCATCATATGGTATCAAATAGCTCTTCGGTGAGCTGTCTCAGCTGTGTACACTCCCATCTTCTCCTGCAGCCCAAGTCCACTTGCTGACAGGGCAGTGTGAGGAGCAGCAAAGGCCTCAAGTCTGTGACACTGTCAGCAATCATGGAAAACTACCTCGTTATCATAAATAGTTTGGTCATAAATCCAAAGCACAGCATGATACAAGCTACTGTGAGGAGAATTAAATCTACCCAACCAAATCAAGTAGAGGAAAGCAGCTTTTTATCTCATTTCAGCAGCTACCTAAGCTCTGTATTCGCTTTATCTCCATTTATTTTCTTGTAGCACCAGCCTACGTAGAATTCTCCTTATCAGTCTTTTCTTTACACTTAACAAGTGGTGCAAACCTTTCCTAGAAAAGTATTTGAGACTAGAGGATGGGTTTGCATGTGGGGCTTATTCTTTTTTAAACTATCTGCATTCTGAAGGGATTTGTGATACAATTGCTTCCCTTAAAAGGCCCCTACTTAAATCAGATTTCAGTAAAGCCTTGAGATGATTAACGAAGTGATACTGTATTAAGTACATAGTTGGTTTCATGTTTCAGCTTGTGATGGTTTATTTACAAACCCAAAAGGGACAAGAGAAGTCTGAACTAAAATTAATGCTGCAGATGAGTATTTTGAGAGTACACACCACCTTAAGGCTTAGGCAAAAAGGAGACTTTCCCTCCCCAGATATCTAGGAACTCCGCAGCACCATCAGTGAGAAAAGGTTTGCCCAGGACCACACCTTATCTTCTCAGGTTTTTGGCAGTGACAGAATTCTTATTACTATTATTACCATTACTGCCACTACCAGTCATAGTGAGAACTGTAAAAGAGGAAAACACCCAAGGACAGGTGAGACAAGCAAGGGTTCCAGCTCGAGGGAATCTCTCAGCAAAATTAAAAGGTACTTACTAATGTGTCTTTTGTGAGCTACAGGAACCCCACAAATCAGAAAATCTCAAATCTTACCTAGAAATGGTCCCAGACATGATGCAGATCATTATCTTATGCAGATGTACTGATCTGATGGATAACATCCAGCAAATGTATATGAAGCATAACCTACAAGGCTCTAGTAGTCTGACTATATGTTAGAGATAAAAATACCCAAGCTAGCTCAGCCTGCAAGTACCAAGAAATTAGTTTTTGAAACTGGTTTTTTTTGCACTCAAGGTTATGCTTATGTCATTTGCTTTTTACCTTAGCCAAATTTTCAAGAAATCTTAATAAGTAGTCAGCTTAATCCTGCTCTTTTAATCCTCTCCTCTACAGGTTTATTTAGGTTTTTTATTTAGGTTTATAGAGATATCAAGCCAAGCTAAGATACCTATAAAAACCTCTTCCCATTTCTCTGAAAAACCCAGGAAATCATTGCTGAAATATTCAGGTCAATAACCTGAAATACATGTGATACGGGATTTTCAGAATTCCACTAGCATTCAATCTTTAAATAATTAGACCTAAAAATAATAATGCAATTTAATAACTCTAGCATACCCCTATTCACCTGTTACCTATAGCTTTTAGGGTACATTTTTGCAGGTATCACTGCAAGTTATACAAGCTTTTCCATGTGTACTAGTTACTTTCATGTGAAAGGAGGCAGATACTGTGCAGTAATTTCAGTATGTTAGGTAAGGTCTGGATTCACTTTCTCGAACAGATTCAGAAGAATTAGATTTTATTCTTTTCCAGCCAGTTATTTTTCTATGATAAAAACATGTTGGTGTTTTGAAGGAAGTCAGGGTATTTTTCTACATTTTTCCAGAAGACCTTCAAGAGAGTTTCTCAACATGACTAGGGTCAAAAGACATCTGATGTAAGGAATATGAATGCTTCACATTAAATCACTCAAATACTTTGATACTCTGCCACTGTAAACAGCTTCTAGAAAATCTGGTTACAATGAAGTCCAATTCTCAACAATCAGATAAAAATTTAAATGCCTCTCCAGAAAACAAACAACACATCTTTATATGGCAAAGACACTTTTTCCGAGAAAGCAATGAAGAAAGAAAAACAGAACCCAACAAGAATAGGTATCATTTTGTTAAGTGCTCTGTTTTGGCATGTCGGAGCAGTACAGTGTTTCCTGGATACTCACGAGTCAGACCTTCCCTGAGAGGCTACACCTCTTCCCCTCCTAAAACCAAAGTCAGACTCCAAGTGTTTTATTGCCCCCCTCTTCAGTATCAAGCTTGCAAAGTGAATCCACACCTCTAATGGGAATGTCAAGGTTTGTGTCGGTTGTTTTTGTTTTTCTTCTTTTTAATCACAATCCTGAAGTGACAAAGTATTAATAATATGATAGAACAATCTGATCTTAATCAAACCATCTGATCTGCCAATCCATCTTTTGACCACTAAACAAATTCACATTGTAAGACATGAGAGTTTCTGAGGTCATAGCATTTTCAGTATATTCTTCTTTGCATTGTGTCACCTACTTTATTTAGGAAACCAAACTCACCCAAAATAAACCACTACAAAATAATGAGACAAAAAAGTCAAAATTGAAGCAGCAATACGGTATTATTTTAATCTTCATTAACCCCTTCCATGACTCCTCCTTGAATTTATTACTGCAATGTACAAAATATAGAGCCTGTCTAGATTAGGAAAGAAAACTGTTCCTTTAAGACAGCCACAAGATCATCAGTCCTCTTGACACATACCAAGAACCGCTGGTTGTTTAAAAAGGGCAGTAATTAGGGGTAAAAAGCGCTGCATACACTTACATTACACTTTAGTAATTCTGAAGGCTCTTAAGGTCTTTCAGCACACGAGTAAGCTCTTACCCTGAATGTCCAAGCATGTGCCGGAGCCAGACAAGAGCGGGACCGGTGCGCAGGAACTCAGAGCAGCACCAGGTGGCGCTGACCGCGGATGTCAAAGAACCAGCTACACCCGAAGAGAAGCAGTTCTAGCAAGTTTCTCACATTGCTCTGCATTCAGGTTCCGCTCTTCCCCTTCAAAGCTTCGAGATAATTCCTTCTTCAGGAGCACTTGGCTGAAAGTCTGAAACTGCTCTGATTGGCATGTATGTCAAGTTCTTTTTGCCTCTGCTGCAGGAGTACAGAGACATCTCCCCAGTAAAGGGAGACTGAGAACTTACTTGTGTCTGCCCTCACTGACTTCCTTTCCACCTGGCTCAGGTGCTGTAGGCCTTGGCAGAGGGCCTTAGTACTCTTCCCCTTTCCTTCCTGCAGAGCTATCTTTCAGGCTACAGCAGCTGCCTACCTCCCCAGAAGCGGCAAGTGAATGAAGAAGAGGCGGACTGCAGGTCTGTAGTTCAGTGTGATTAGAAACAAATGGGACATTATGCACATCAGGTGATGAGAGGTCTGCTGTCCCAGCTGATGCAGCACTTCTGTTACAGGCAGGAAGAGGGACTATGCTTTCCTTAAGCTCAGATGATACTTACTGCATAGATAACACGCTTACTTGAACTCTTTTCTTTGTTATTAGAAAACAACCTACTGGTCACCATCTTTTTTTTTTTTTTTTTTTTCCCTTTTCTTACATATCATTCAATCTTTCATGAAATCAAGACTTATATGGATGACAGAGAAATATACACTGCTGAGTTATTACAACAATAATTTTACATAATCAAAAAAACAAAACACACACACACAAAAAAAACCACAAAAAACTAAACTGTACAGCAACTTTCCAGACATAAAGTTTCTTACATCAGACATGATAGACACTGATTGTGCAAATACCAAATTTCATTCACTTGTCAAAGAAAAAAAAGAAGTTTCAAGTTAATCAGCTGCAGTTTACATTCTCCTGGTTTTCTTTATTCATTGTTTTCATAGTGACAATATCCATTAAAACTATTTTTACTCTCAACAAAATTCTAAAGCTACCAGAAAGCCAAAACAAACAGGGAAGGAGAGGGGTGAAGACTACAGTAGTCATTACCACACACTTATGTGCACTACAGAAAATAACATCTTTAGCTTCTATTTTTACCTTATCAGGAAAGTGGGAGACAGTAAGTTCACTAGAGTTCATCCTAAAACCTAAGCAAATCATACCCAACCATCCACCATACATTTTTATCATTTTAATGATAATTCATGTGAATTTTTTAATCAATGAATACAGCAAATACTTCTGGGTGGTTTTGGGGGTCTTTTGACACCAGATAAGCTAGTAGTGCTATAAAACTCACTGTATAGAGTTCACTGTATCAATTAACAAAGTTTCAACAGAGTTACTTAATCAGCAGTTCAACTCTGCCCAGCTACTGAACACACCCATCTACTTTAAGATAGAGATTCTTAGAAGAAAACTAGTGGAAATTAAATATGAAAACTACACATTTCTTATGGAAATTAAATTTTATTTTGGGTATATGTAGAATTCCTATTATGAAGAAATACCAAACTATGGAGAATCAGTATTTTTAAGTAGAGGGTGCAGAGAAAAGATTCAGTCCTTTATAAGTTTATCAAAGAAATGCACTGGGGTTTGCACGGGGATCCTTTTGGTTCCTGTATCTGTAAGTCAGCCAGACTCCCAGAATCTGAAAAGTAAAAACCAAAGATATTATTAGGCAGAGGGTCCCACACCATCTTTTATCAGTTTTACAAAATTTGTTTTAAACACAAGCTTATGATATTGTACTTTTGCTAAACCTGTACAACCACACTCCAGCTTTCTTAATTCGAAACAAGAATGCACCTTCTCAAAAAAAAAAATCTGTATGTAGCAACAGAGAGAATGAAACAAAAAAGCCAGCACTGTATCCACAATGCAATATAAAACATTACCCACAGTTATGTTTACAGCTAAAATGTTCTTCTTGTTCTCCAAATGATAAATATTCACAAATCTATTTTTAATATAATGATAAACAAATCCTCCAAATTGTTTCATTTTAGAGTTGCCACTCAACTATAAGGGTCAAGTCTAGTGCATTTTCAAATCTTGACATTCCCCCAACCACATCATCCCTCCTTCCCAACAGCTTCACCTTCTGAGAAGGGAAATTGAGGGCTGATATCACAGTGATTCTGTTTAAGTTGTGGTTGGGAAACTGTCTAAAAACTGCACTAGGCAGCAGGAGGAGTATTTTCACATGGTGTACCTATGGGGTCGTAAAGACCTCCTCTGAGGATTTTTATATACCAATAAAGCAAGTTATATATCATCATGGTATGAAAGCAAAGAGTCAAAGATCTTTTTCATTTTAACCTGCTGTTTCAATTCATTTATCCTGCAACGCTATCTTTACACTACAGATAGCACCAAAAAAAGATTAATTCTTCAAAGACTGTGTCTGCATGAGAGGGAAGTAGGTGGAAGAGGGAACAACCTAAAGCAACAGCACTCTATTAATGCTGGAAAACAGTAAGCCTGAATAATTAACTTTCCAATAAACTTAAAACTTTACAGTAACACATCTGAATGTTGCAGTTTGTTGTCTAAATAACACAAAGTTGCACGAACTCCAGGTGCTGAATAAAGCCAAGCTTACCTTTGAGCAGACTTAAGCAAGCTGATAGTCTTGAAAAATGTGACTTAATTATTTGACTACTGAGACAGAACTGAGATTACCCGTTAACAGACCCCCTAAAATTAAGTGTTTCCCAAACAGAGCCTTAAAAGTGGGGAAAAATAACTCTGTTTTCTAACCTCCTACTCACCTCTGTGAAACTGAAGAAAAGTCCTATGCCTCCAACAAATCTCAGCACCATTCCAGAATATTCCTCCATTATCGGTGCACATGGTTTACACTGGTGAGTTCTAAAACAATCCTGTAGCAGATACAGAAAATTTCACTCCATTTTCTGATGACACTTCATTGACTGAAAGCACCTCTAGGAGAGAGTGCTATCCATGGACAAACTCTTGCAGTTTCAGAGACTCCAAAAAAACCAAGCATATAAGTGACTGCCTTTGCAGTGCTCTGTGATTTCCTTTCAAGTTAGTTAACAGAAGAGCTCAGTATCACTCTAACAACTACCTATACATTTGTAAATAACACTGTTTTCTACAAAAAAAACCTGTAAATTTTTGAATGAACACAGCATGAAAATATTCAGTTTTTTCACACTTGGAAGAACTTACAGCTGCACAGGTTTCATTTGGATGAAAAGCTCTGAATCCACAACAATTCAGATTTCTCTCAATATCTGTTCTTGCACTGTTGGTGTTATTCCATCCCACCTCTAGAAGTTCACTCTAGAAGGCATAAGCAAATAGATATTAATTGAACTGTTCTGAATTGCAAGCCAATATGAGGCCAAGTTGATAATGCCCTAACTAAAGCCTTCAGATATTGATGCTTAACAGGCAAATATACTAAAGAATTACCTGAGTGTCCAGTCTGGGGAGCTAATGAAACAAAAGCACTCAACAGCAGTACATTCATGGGTATAATTAATTTTGCTAACCAAACAAGAGCACTAGGAATGGGGCATGTAGCAAACCCAAGTGGGACTGCTCAAATTTTAAACAAAAAGTGTACTCACATGCAAAAGCTGATTATGCAGTCACTGTACCCCTGCCCACCTCTTATGCAGTAAGAAGGAAGCCTCATACCACATGGAAGACTGTTTTAGTTTCACATGTAAGGGTCACCTCTGTTCCTAATGTAGTTACAATCTTTTCAGTTACGCAAGAATAATTCAGTGGCCTTACCACCATTACGATAAGTGTAATTTTCATCAGCTTATCTTATAGTGTTGAACACATGATGTATTCAAGATACCATGCTGCTACACCTGTGACCATAAACCTAGAAAGGATGCTTAATAACGGATTTTAAAAAAAATGAAATCTGGAAGTCATTTTAGGACTCAGATGTATTTCTTTCTAGCTACCAGAGCCAAGCATCGACCAAGGTCTACTCCTTAATTAACAGGATAATGCTGATTTTCTTAAAATATCCTCTCTCCATTTTGTGAAGTATACTTTATACAAGTATGTGTGCCTGTACACATATATACTTATAGTATTATGCTTTAGATTAACTGAAGTCAGAAAACTTTTCCTACCTGCTGGTCCTTGTTTAGTGCCAAACAGGCACAAGAGACAGAAAATTGGACAATAAAGACTAGCAGAAGAATAATCATGTACTGGAAACAGCAGTTAAGGACAAAATTTCAAATTAAGTTTGCCATTGTAACATATACACCTAATGATATTCATTATTTCACTGGGTAACAGTACATCTTTTGAAACAAAAGAATTGTAGAAGCAAATTCTGATTGGATTTAGAAAAGTTGACCTAAATAATGTTCTCAGAACTCAATCACCATATTATTATCTCTTTTTGGCTACTACTATATATAGCTGGTATTTCCAGGTTATGTATTTCTTGCCAAGCAAGAAAATATGAGCAGAGAGGTTAATAAAAGGAACTTTCAGAGGAAAATCTACAGCAAATTTCTCGAGCTTTAGGGACTTGTCATGTCAAAATATTTCACTTACATGAAGTAGTAAAGAAAACATCTTTCTGGCATTGTATATTCAGAATAATTTTTCATTGACATAGTCTTGTAATTAATTACAAAAAAAACTAAACTTTTTTTAAAAAAATCTAGGCAAGAGTTGCTCATGGAACACAGTCTCACATACTTTTGTACTAATGCATCTGAAAAACAATATAAAACAAAAAGAAAATTTTATATTAGAGATCACATTCTGAAAGTTGGAGACTACCTTCACAATTTGATGGCTGTGCTCAGAGGCAGATACTTACCTAACACAATTAAGCTGTTTGTAAAGTGGAGATCAGTACTTTTACACAGACCACAAAGGTTAAACATTAATAGTTCACATACTTTAGCTCTGTGTAGGGCAGAGCAAACAGCAGAGGCACCTCTGACACAGTAAGCCACCATAAAAAGCTCTCCCAATATTACAGTATGTGAATACTATCTTCAGAGCACAAACACAGGAGGAAAAAAACGGAAGCTGAAATAAAGTTAAACAGGAAGAAAGTCTAACTTAGACTGTACTTGACCAAAATAGGATTGGGAATTTCTGTTCTCATTCTGAAGCACCATCCCCATTTGTCTCAGCTGACACAGCAGGTTGTTTACATGGTTTGAACCAAGATGCAATCAATGCAATACATCAGAAGGATACAAAGAATAGCAATACTTGATGATGTTTCACTGCACCGATCAACCCCACTAAGGCAATAAAGAAGAGGAAGACTCCTACTGCAATTACCACTCCAACAACGCGGAAACTAGAGATGAGGCCAAAGCCAATTCCCCATGCTGCAATTCCGATCAGCAGCAGGCTCACCAGCTGGAGGGAAAACACAAAGTTAGTTTGCATATTAAAAATAGAGGCTCCTACCCACGGATAAATTTTTTACATTAAAGTTGTTAGCAGAAAGGTAAGGTTTTATTTCTGGTGCAAAGAGAGGAAGCACAACTCTAAACAAACCAATCCTCCACTTCATTGTAGAGGTAATTTCAGTTCCTGATGTTTTAAGGCACATTTGTTCCTCAACACTGTTGATGTGGAATTGTTACAACTTAATCTACCTACAAGTCAAGCTGTATTGCCATCTTTGACTGAATAGAGACTCTAACCTGTAGATTATAACAACTGACAAATAAGCTAAAAATCATTTGCTTTAAGTCACAGAGTGGAATAAGAATGAAAATTACAGATGTTTTGTGAAACTGAGGCAGTGTATTTAAAGAAAATGGAATATACAGCTCTGAATGTGTAAAACAGTGCCCTTTGCCAAAACTTACTGTAATCAGGGATACAGCAGTATTAGAGACATTTCCACATGGTTAATGATACAACACAACAGTTAACATGGTCACACAAAAATACTTTTTAGATCTGAATCTCAAGAACATGCAGTCAAACACTGTCTTCAAGAAAATTGCTAATAAGGAAATCCTACTCTGATACTCAAAACACTTACGCTGTTTCCTTCCTTTTAAAGATGGTATTCAGGGAAGGCAGGCATAATCTGTCCCAGTTAGTTCACTAGGATTTATTGTTTATGCAGGCAGGAACCTCCAGCCTTTCCTGTAACCAAGCCTAACAATAAAAAAAAAAAAACAACAAAACCAAAACCAACAAAAAAACCCACCCCAAAACCAAACAAAAAAACCCCTGGAACATGAAAAGATGAAGAGAAATCTACAATGAGGTACAGCAGGAGGGAAGCAGCAGACAAAGCCAATCCAGATGTCCAATACACTCTCTGGTTTGAAACAGACCTATGTGTGACACATTCTCTGTTAAATGACACCAGTTCAACACACAAATTTTAACTTTCTGACACTCTATTCTCATAAAAAAAAATTAAATCCAGAAGTTGTATAATTTTAAAAAACAACCAAATAAACGAAAAAACAACCCAACCACCAACAAAATGAAACAGTAGTCAGTCCAACTACATGGCTTGATTTGACAACATATAGAGAGCAAGCA
This sequence comes from Formicarius rufipectus, assembly GCA_013399695.1. Taxonomy (NCBI): domain Eukaryota; kingdom Metazoa; phylum Chordata; class Aves; order Passeriformes; family Formicariidae; genus Formicarius; species Formicarius rufipectus. Next base: position 632,483 of record VXAU01005773.1, on the reverse strand, counting down.
TTTACACCTCCTCACTAGTTTCCATTCAAACAAGGCAAACCATGACATTTTACTGCTTACCTAGAGGTTGGGAGAGAGGATTTAAAATAAGACGTAATTTCCAAGTTACCATTTCACTCTACCGACCCTACAGCTGAGCATTTTTGTTGGTTTTAATGCCAAATACATCCACATATTGCGGCGGGTGTTGGCCGAGTGGTGTAAGTCGCCACCTGTGGAGCCGGCTCCTCCTCTGAGGACGCTGGTTCGAATCCCGAGGAACTCACTGTCACCGTCCGAGCTGCTCGGCCGTGGCAAAATGAACCTCAGGAGTAAAGGGGGTGGGGCCAGTTCCGCGCACACTGTGCCTCACCTAAAAAATCCATTGCGCAGGCTTATCCCGAACTCTTCATTCGCGATGTCTAGCCAACAACAACATCCACATATTTTTCAATTTAAATACATTTTAGAAAACTGACCTATGTAACGGTGCTTTTGAAACATGGAAATCTAAGATAACATCAGGAAAGTGAGTAAAACAAGCTGCGATGCTCATCAAGATCCAAACACAATGGGTGGGGTTTTTTTGTGTACTCACACAGGAACACATCTCAAACGTTTTATCAAAAGCCAGTAGTTCATACAAAGACATTTAAGGGTCCGCAAGAATAAAACCAGGGTATTCGTCATACCCATACTTCTCTCAACACATGATGATGCAAAAACCAACATAAAAATCAAAGGAATTGTTCAATACTAGAAGAGTTTCAGGATCATTTCACATTATCTTTGTTTCTCTTTAACAAAAAGCCTTAATTATCATGTTTATTTAAAACCAAAACAACAGGCCAAAGTGTCATGAATCAAGGACACAGAGAAGGAAAAACAAAAACAAAACAAACAGGAGAAGAAAAAAAAAAAAAAAGGCCTTGGCTCTGACACAGACATATTATCTGAATCCATTTTGCACAAGGCTATAGACTTCCTCATGTTAGTACATTAAAAATTAGTCCTGCTAATCAGACAGTTAAATGTAAAACAGACCTGTTCTGATTTACATCCACCTACTTTATTTGTCTCACTTCACTGGCAAGATTTATTTTTCCATGTAAGTACCAGAAACAAGCAAGTAGCAAAGAAATCCCACACCTCAATTTCCAATCAAAACATGGTGGCTGACATCCCATGCTCTGCATTAAATTCTAACCACTGAATTTGCACTACCACTACACAGCTCTTCAAACATTAAAAAAATCTCAATGGCAATGTCAAATTCCAGTTTGTTTCACAAAGAGCAGATGAAACTTTGTTCCTAATGATTTCCACCAGTACTTTTCCATCTGAGCTGAATACACATCTTGACTTTCCCCTATCTGTCTCCAGGATACCAAAGTGCGTATTTGTTTTGTTCTTTGCTCGTAAGAGGACCAAAACAATTAGATGAAATTAGTTTTATTCTTAGAACACTGAAGTCAAAATAAGAGACAGACTCTGTACCTGTAACGCCTAGTGGACAAACCCAGTGTGTGAGCTGCAGGGTACCAGTTACTCTTGCTGCTATTACTCATCTCATATTAATCTGATGATATGTGCATGAAATAAGTCAAATGACACTAGAAGTTATTGCCATGATCCTCTGGCACAAAAAGCTTTTCAGGCAGGAATACTGAATCGAGACTAGCTCTGGATTTCAGGTGGGGAAAAAAAGCATCTCTGCTTTTCTAAACACATTACTGAACCCCAGATATTCAGGAATCAGTTGAATAACTTTGAAAAATAAAATAGTTTCCTTTGGATCACATTCAAGTTTTAGAGCCATCAGTTTCATTTTCAAATGCTACCTCCATGATAGCAAGTCTATATATTCTAATTCTTTTACTTCACAAAATTGTCCAATTTCTTAAAACATCTGGAAATTCAGTGTGATCGCAGACTGTGCTATGGTTGACAAACTATGTGAAAATCCTGTATCCAGTCAGGCAAATCCATGATTTGGATCAAAATCACTATTGGTTAATCCTGTCCTGCCACTTGAAATCATGGAAAATTGACTCTGTGTTTCAAAACTGAAATGGAGACCATTCCAGAAACAGGTTCGGTATTATGTTCCTGACTACTCTGCATGTTGACTGAAAGATGGAATTATGGTTATTCCCTTATTTTCAGGTTTGGAATGGACTAGCTGATTGCTGAGCAATAACTTTAGATATAGTTTTATAGTGGCATAATATGAAAAATTAAAGTAAATCCACACAACTACAAACAGGAAAATTACTTAAGCTGTTTTGAGACGAGGTCTTACAAGTCTGTAAAACAATGCAGGGTTCATTAGGCATTAATGCAGGACATTAGGCACTATCTAGACACTAGAAATCACTATTCAAAAATGCATATTTCAGTGTTTTGACATAAAAGAATTTAAATGCAGTATTTCTAAAAGTGAAGCTGCTAAGACTTCGTAATAAAACATACTTGACACAAAATCAGTGAACCTAACTACCTTGAGTAATACATACATTCTAAATGTACAAGCTTTACCTACATACAATTAGGTCACATATATCTGTTAAGTAAAGGAAAAAGGACCCTTTATGGAACTTCTGAATGTCACATTTTATTTTACTGAGACCACATTTCACAGCACCAGAAGTCCCTCAAAGTAATCAGTATCATCTCTGGAAGACTGATATACATATGAAACTCCATTTTACCTGTAAGAATTTACTTACATAAAGCTAGCTTTGGTTACTAACACTTTAAATATTTGCTTGATATATCTACCAGAAATAAATGAAATCACAATATAGTTTATAGTGATTAGGGCTGATCCAGTTTCCCACAGGAGTCCCACTACTAAACAGAAAGGACGTGGGTTGGAGAAATGGCCTGTTAGACTGGATGGCAACAGGCCAGACTGCTGAGCTTAAAGGGCAGGGACTGATGGCTCAGCATTCAGCTGGGAGTGGGTAAGAAGCACCATAAGGGTTCATACTGTGACCAGTATTATACAGTATCTTCATCAACAACCTGAGCATAAGACAAAATGAACCCTCAGAAAATAATGAACAAGGAAAAGTGACTGACAACTCCAATGGACCTCGATGACCTTGAGGAAAAAGACAACAGAAACCTTATGAAGTGCAAAATTCTGCTCCCAGGTTGCTTCAGTGGAACCAGGGATCAGACCGGTTGAACAACAGCCTTACTAAGATAGACCTGGAGATCAAACTGGTTGCCAGGTTGAGTATGAGCCAAGAGTCAGCTCTCACTGCAAACAGGGAAAGCCAAGAGGAGTGCAATCAAAGGAAACTCAATGCTGGTGAGAGTGAAGCTCACATACTGTGTTCAAGTCCCCCAGGTCGAAAAGGAATTTGAGAACCTGGTAAGACTCAGGAAAATGGCCTGGAGACTTGAGGATGATGTTTGAGAAGCAGGTGATGGAGCTGGGTTTGTCCAGCCTGACAAAGAGGCAGCCTAGGGATGATCACATAGTAACTGAAGCTGCAGGCCCACTAAAAAAACTATGGAGGCAAACTTCTATATAACACTGCAGCTTGGGAGGTTCAGACTGGACATCAGAAACATCTTCAAGGTGGTTTAGTGCCTTACTCAGAAAGCTGGTAATCTTTGTTCTCAGAGGTTTATAAGACTGAGACTACGCCACAGCTGGCAAGCCAATATTATTTGTAAACCTGCTCTGAGCATGAAGGTAGACTTAGGAGCCTCAAAAGTCCCTTCCAACTAAGACTCCCACACACTGTGGCACCTTTTTCACCATGGAAGCTGCCACATTCTACACCTGAAATCAAAGTTTTAATAGGCAGGTTAAGAGATGAATTTACCTTCTAGCTTACTACATAGCTTCTAAACCTGTACCAACAAAGCACCTTCTTAAAAGGTAAGGAAGTCTCTCAATGAAAGAGCAATGAATGAATGATTCTTCAGAAGTACTTACACAGCTTCAAAAACACAAGTACAAGTCTTGTTCTCAGAAGTGATTTAAAAGGTCACATTCACTTAAGGCATGTTCACATAGAAAGCCAACAGGTATTAAGAGCAAAAGAACTTACAATAATCTCAACCTAGAGCAATTTGTGTACAGAATGCTGCTACAAGCACATACTGTCCACAAACAAGAAAAGCAACACAGAGCCATAGGAAGCATGGGCACATGAAGGGGTGGCACTATTTTAAATTTAATATCCTCAGTTACTATATACTGCCTTCTCCATCAATACACACCCTAGCAACCTTACATAAAAAGGAAAAGGACACACACAAATACAGGTAAGTAGCACAATCCAATAAATATAAATTTCAAATTAAGTGCTTTACCAGAACAAACCTATAGGTAGCACAAACTTTAAGTGAAGATCAGTTGTCTTCCGCTATAAAAGAATTTCTTTTTTGGAGTCAAAAAAGAAAATCAAGCATATTGCAAATAGACAAAATGTTATTTCAATGTCAATATCTGTACAGGGAAGATTTTAGGGACTGTAAGTTCAAGATGAGTGGAATGGATCAGAGTTCACTTCAGGTGACTTCCAGTTTGTTGTTGTGGTTTTTGTTTGTTTTGTGGGGGGTTTTTTTGTTTGTTTTTGTTTGGTTGGGGTTTTTTTGGTTTTGTTTTGTTGGGTTTTTTTGTTTTCTTTTTTGTTGTTTTTGTGGTTTGTTTTGGGTTTTTTTTTGGTTGCTTTTTTTGTGGTTGTTTTAATACAGATAAATACAAACATTTGAACTTCAGAGATGTTTCAGAAAGAACAAATCTAACAAATCTGCTAATTTGCTCTATTCTTTAAATTAAAGTTCACTTGTGCACATAGCTGCTTATTTCCCTCACTCCTGGAAAAAAATTCCCTCTATTCACATGGACCCCGTTGTATACTTATGTACAAGCTTATAGTGTAAATCACGAAAAAACCCAAAAGCCACAAAACAAAAAAACCCCAACAAAACAAATAAAAACAAAAATCCAAAACAAAACAAAAACACAAAAAACCCCAAACAAACAAAAAAACCCCCAAAACCCCCAAGATATTGACAAATGATCTCTGTAGACAATGCCACAGAGAAACAATTCAAATGCTAAAACCACTTCCTCCTTTTAACAGCAAGCCACGAGTAAATCTTCTGGTTTGCCTGTCAACTTTTTGGTCTTTCAGCTATCTTGGCCTGCTGTCTAAGAAGGAAGCCATATGCAGAAGTTAGCATTACCACTGCTTTTTTTATAGCCTCAGTCCAATAAGGAGTTAGTAAAAACAGCATTTCTGAATTCAAATGTCACAAAATACTGACTTGCTATTCCCATGTAAAGAGATTAGATAACACTTATGCTGGTACCAACAATCGAAATACTCATAGAATAGCTGTTAGGCTGGATATGGAACAGGAACTAAGGCCAGAGAGATTACGTAGATGATGAAATAGATCCTCCCTTAACCTCTCTCTCCACATATATGTTCATATTTCATTACTTTTAAGGAGGTTTTAAAGTTTAAATCTCAAACAGCACATATATTGAAAGTAGAGCTGTTTCCACCATTCTCCCCTTCAACTTGGCCAACAATTTCTGCACAGCCACAGAGAATCAAAGAATAGAGAAGACAATTCTTCTGCTTCCCTGCACTTCATCTAAAAACACATTAAAACAACAAGCAAACAACAGTACACAGTGGTGCACCTTTAGCAAGTTAAGACTAAATTAAAATGGTTTCTATCACAGCTGTAAGCTACTCAACTGTAAGCAACTTTATCTCCTTACAGTGTTTCTTCAGCTTTACTGCAAGCAAAGGAGAGCTCTAGGTATCTCTAAAGGATAACAGAAAGCAAACCCTTGTACCTTTACATGACTGACTTACATGAAGAGTGATCAGTAGTCTGGTTACTGAACAGCCTCAAAACATGCAGTGTGGAACAAGCAATTAATGTGAAAGACAGCATTCCTGGATTATCACAAAAGCCTGTTCTATCAGTTTCAAGGCTAGCAAAGCGTTATTAATGTTATTTATGTTCATGCTAAAATGTCAGCGAGATTCAACCCCTGCTTAATAATCCCTGGTCTTTGGAAATGGAAGCTTTCTACTACAGCAGTAACAACTGTCTTCTGTTTACTTGTGCTTGCATGTTTTTTAAGAGGCTGCAAAATGTTTTCATGAAGACTGTGATCTCACAGATCCCTCTTCCATAAATATATCTCCCTCAACACAAAAACAACAGTACAAAGAACACAACCAAGGATGTAAGCTACGAGGCTACTACAGGGCGCTCAAAGGGCTTCTTGATAATTGCACTGGTTTTAAAGTGTCCATCTGCACCGCTCAGATGGCTATAAAGATCAGCTGTATCAATACATACCATGCTCCATGTTGCTGTCTCCTCTGTGCCCTGTCATTCTCCTGTTCTTTCCCTAAGGACAGTCTGCCTTCATAGCTCTAAACGCCACTGTGCACTCTGCAGAGTAAGGAGAAACCAAAACCTGCTCCATGACTCAGCTCATGTCTCAGTTCTGAGATGGCACCTCAAACTACCATCACTTGGGCTACAAGCTGACACACAGTATAGCTGAGGGCATTCCCAACCACGAGCAAAACGTCCTCAAGTACGTATCTGCATTTTTGTTGTACTCTTCTGTGTTCTCAAGCGTAAGTGTAGAAACCTTCCCAAAATGCCAAGGAGAACAAAATCCATTACCATTCCTTGCCAAATACCTGACAACTTTTGTACCACTGTTTTATTTACACGTCAAGACTACATAGCACAGCTTATACCACTGCCTTCAAAATGTCCTTGAGAGCAACAGAAATGGTTCCAAGGCAACCTGTCCCATTTGCTGAGCATTCAGACGTGATGATGAGCTAGACCAGCACAGAACTAGCTGGTGTTGGGGCAAACTCTTGATGCTGCACTCCTAAATGCTGACCAGAAACCATCAGACAGAGGAAACAGCAGCCTTTTTACTTCTTACAGCTGAAAGCAAACTTGCACAAACCAAAAGAATTACACTCAGAGATCACAGACTGACTTACCACTGTGAAAGAAATTGCCACATGAGGCAAGAACTGTGCTTCTCCAATTCCTTTCTGGTTGTACCTGGCTCTGCGTAGCAACTACGCTGGTCAGGAATTATCAAAGAACACAGAACACAGTCATATACCATTTTCCTAGGAAAATCCAGATGTTCATCCTGCCTCTGAACACCAGGCTTCCCCAAACCAGCAAAAAGATGGAGCAGACAAATTTGCATGGAACATGCAATGTGTTCACTCTTCTCCGTCAGGAACTCTGCTTGTAAGACAAACATTACAAAAACCCAATGAATTAAAAACGCTATTAAAACCTTCAAGTCCAGGTTGGATAGGTCTTTGAATAACCTTGTTTAGTAGAAAGTGTCACTGCCCACAGCAGGGGGATTGACTTACACGATTTTTAAGGTCCCTTCCATTCTATGATGCCAAGTACATGTTGTCCAAATCTGAGAATTTCTCTAATTTTCTATCTTTGCATACTCCCATAATACAGGCAAAGCAATTTTGATAAAGAGGGTGGAAAGTACAGAAGCACTTTCAGTATTTACGGTGTCCAGAGAACAAGACATAGTGATAAGGGAAAAAGCCAACTTTTCAAGCACAATTCTTTAAAAACAGATGCGAAAACCAGGACACTTAAAAGGCAGACAAAAAAGAGGTTCAGAGAGCAAATGAATCTAAAAAGTAAATTACTTTGATAAGGTACTTTCTAGTGTTAAGAGGAAATATGTGTGCTTTTGGGAGATGAGCTTTGTGCTACTAAAAAATACATATGTCTAATGGTAAAGGAACCACACGTTTTACTTTAAATCCTGTGGCCACTCTAGGTGCAAGAAAAACTGAAAGCCTGCTCATCAAAACAAATGTGAGGTGTTTATATACTGACAACAAACATTTCATGTTTGCTGCTGCAGCAGTAATTAAGTAGTTTCTTGGGCAACAAAACCAGCACACACCATTCAAAGGAACATTTTGTTTGGTTTCTTAAAAAATTTAAGTATTTATCTTGTGGCACACCTACCACTTCAATCTTTCACCACTAGTTAGGACTTTGGAATTTCCCTTTCCTCCCTGAAAATATGATCTGAAATAAGATATCAACTATTCTCACTTAAACACAATTACTGACGACTTCCTTGGAAGGAACAGTCCAGCAAAGGAAATCCTTGTCTGGTTAAAGTGAGCAAATGCCTGCTTAAAATGAGCATCAGGAGTTCTCATACTTGGAAGACTAGTAGACTTAAGCTACAAATATATCCTTGAATTTAGATTAAATCTGCAGACAAACATTTTAAACAACTTGAATAGATTTGCCATTTGATGGGAAATGTAGATATGACTGAATAAAGACAAAATTGGACAGATACCCAAAACTATTATTTTAAAGGTCCTTTTATACAGACAGTTGTCCCACATAAGGCTTTATTCCAGCAATATGCATCCTTATATGCCCAGATTCAATAAACAGTCTCAATTATTCTTTTCTACTTTTCCTCTACCCATAAGGAACCATAGTGAGGTCAGCAAGACTCAGCATAGATGCTAGAATTACTCACATGAAATAAATTTAAAAATAGAATCAGGGCCTAAGGACATTAACTTGGTCCAGAGGAAGAACCAAAAGTCATCAGCAAAATAACATCTGAAAAGAAGATTAAGTGAGCAATTAGGTTACTGGGTTTCTGGTTTCTTGCCTTTAACCAGTAACTGATTTATTACTGCCAGGACATATATTTTTACTGCTGTCCTACTATAAAAGTAAAACAAGACAACACTTAAAAAGAAGAAAAAAAAAAAGCTCCAATATAATATCCTAACCTAGAAGTGATTTACAGAATAAAATACAAACTGTAATCCACAATATTCAGTTCTGAGGGTTAACTCATTCCAAGTATGTCACAGTGACATCAATGCTGGCTACAAACACATTCAAGAAATGTTACCTATCCCTTCTTACCTCCACTACACCCTTCTCAGCACTTATTAGTGAATTAACATGATTTAAAAATATGATGATACAATTATTGCCCTGATCGTCTTCTGCATTTTTTTCCAGTTGAGAGAAAATAAGCCCATCATTCATCATGCTGTTGTAACCCAAGACTCGTATTGTCAGGTTTCTGTCTAACCAAGGAACAGAGAGAGGCCCACACATTTTACCACCTAAACTCCTTTTTATTTCTGCAATTTATTTCTGAATTTAAAAGCATTAGTCCTGTAACTTCTCTGTAAATAATAAACAGGACTAGCAACAACAATTGGATATGCTAGTGACTATCATTTAAAGAAGTCATTCCTTCCCTTCAGCAAAAACATATGTCCTGCAAAGGTCAAATGACAGAACACTGAGGGACACCCACAAAGTAAACTCAACTCAAGGACACATCATAGCAAGATTAAGGTCACAGGTGCACCATACAGGTATCAAAGACACAGAACTATAGTGGTCCCAAAGATCAACCCAACCTTGCTGAGGCCAAATATGCCCAGAAGACCTATGAGACTCCTTACACCTGGTCAGCACATGGCTGCAGGAATAAGTGATGGAATCTTTCAAAAGAAAACAAACGCCTGGTGTCCACGGGACATGACAGTGAGATTTGTGCATGTGTTATATGGGAAAGATCCAGATTTCTCTCACTCTACTGTCACTCAAGGAATAATAACAGTAATAACAAAGGAAGTCTTGCATTAACCTCTGGTTCTTTAAAAAGTGAAACTGGAATGGGACAATCCAACTAAAACTCACTTGCTGGGACTGGAAAATCCCACAAAAAGTTGGCCAGGATGATCTTTTGGGGGGGTCCCTTTCAATCTGGGCTAGTCTCTGATTCTAACTTAGCTGCAATCATGACAGTCTACATACACTAAGCTTACTTCCAACCACAGATACCAAATGAGGCAATGCCTATCTGCTCTGGCTGGGGGCAACATGGGCAACACAAGGCATCACAGAGATTCCAGCTGACTTTCACAGTGGGTAGGCTGGGCTGCCTAAGCATGCCCCAGAGACTTTTGCAGGGTCATATTCTGCTCTGCAACCTCGTTCAAGGAAGGAGGGCAAGCAGTAGTGGAGTCTCTCCTACATGAAGGTTCCTGTTCTGCTCTTTTCTGAGGAAAGGCGCGAGGGGGGCGGTGTGTCACCTTATATACCGAAGAATAAAACTATGGCCAGCTATGGCTTCAGCACAGGCACTTCTACATCCATCCATGCTCCATCCCAGGGATCACTGTCAGGTCCAGTAACCACCAGCTATAAGAACTGCTTGTTCTGATGAACAGCATTAGACCAGTTTGTTCTCTGCTTTTGCCTTCGGCCGAGGTCAGGCAGTGCTTTTGGAAAAGCACCCAGAGAACTGTCCACAAACACCGGCTGGCCCCAGTTTCAGTCTGCTAAAAGTCATCCCCAAGCACAGTTGTTAACTTGAAACATCAGAGGTCACACAACCTCTCTAGATGTGGTTCGAGAGGAAGCCATCACACTTACTCCCATTTCTTGCAATTTCTGTGTCATTTAAAAATAGACAGTGAGGAAAAACACCCCACAGCTATACCACAGCTGATGATATTATCATTCGCTGCTGAAAACTGGTCCAACGTGCCAGAGCAAAGCCAGGCACCTGCCTGGAGCTCTCCACCAGTCAGTTATTTCAGTTTAACACACTGCTTTCCCCCTCCTCCGCATGTTCCCCGCACCCGGAGCAGTCGGACTTTGCAGCTCCCCGGTCCAGTCCCGGGACAGCGCGGGGGGTGGGGCTGGGGGCCTTGGCACTGACGGAACTGCACTTATTTCAGCGCTGCTGCCTGTATGAGCAATAACAGAACGAACGCTTCCCAGCCTCACGCCTGGCTTGGTGCAGCGCCCTTTCCTGACGGAGAAAAAGGGCACTGGCGGGCCGGGCCGGGGCAGCTCTGTCTGGGCGATAAGACACCCCCGCCGCCGCGGGCGGGCAGCGCTCCCGGACCGCCCTGGATTTTGATCCCGAGGAGCCACGTCCGCGCGGTGACAAAGCTCGGCCTACGCACTATCACCCCCTCGGGCCCCAGACCCCAACCTCCAAGCGCCAGAGGCCGCGCCCGAGCGGCGGCTGCGCCCCGGAGCGCCCCCAGCCCCGCANGGGGGAAGCGCCGCGAGCCCCGCCGTCTTCCCTCCCCTCCCGGCGGCGGAACGAGAGAGCCCCCGCCGGCCCAGCCCGGCGGGCACGCACCGTGTAGAGCAGGTTGAGTGCGCAGNCGGCCGCGGCAGGTGAGCGGCGCCCGCTGATTGGCCGCCGCCGGGCGCGGGGGGAATGTATGCAAATGAAGGCGCTGACGTCACGCCCCCCGCGGGGCCGGGAGCGCGCGGCGGTGCCCGCGGCGGTGGCGGCAGAGCGGGAGCGGCGGCGCGGGAGGGGACACGGCAGGGACCGCCCCCCCCGGCACGGATCGATCCTCCGGTCCTCCAACCCGGATTGGCATCGCCTTGACCGGGCACGGTCCGGCAGCGCCCTGCAGTCGTGTGTAATCTCAGGGAGACACCCAGGGATTTAGTAGTGCAGGCCGTGAAAGCGGTGGAGTGCTGTTCGTGTTACGAGCTAATCCCAGCAAGGTCGGGAGAGGCCTTTACGATCGTGAAGTCTTAGCCTAGCACTACCATTGTCCGCTTGTTTCTAACATCTTATTTGTCTTTTTTTTACTAAACCGTATTTCCACTGTTCCTAATTATGTGCTTACCATCTGTACGTTTCCTTGGTTTGAGGGTTAAATGTTTTCGATTAGAATTATGTCACTTGACAAAATCAGTAATTTCCTGCTATTCGGTGCCTATTTTTTATTATTGTTCTTAATAGGCTTGAATGGTGTCCTTGTTTATTAGAACCCTCCAAAATCCTGTCTTCACAGTCACCACGGGATGGGCTCTGCTGAGTGATGCTTTATAACAGCTACAACAACTCTGAAAACCACCAGCTATTTCAACTCTGCAATGTGTTGCAGAGTTAGTGTGCAAGATTGTTCCTTATCTTTTTTGTTGGGATTCACAGAGACAAGGTGACACATGTTCTCCCTCGGGATGTCTGTAAGGGGGCATCGCATAGTAGTTCTACCTTAGCAGGATTTTGGGCTAGAGAAGTTGGGATGCTTAGTTACTAGTGAGCAGAGGATTCTGCATCTACTTTCTGATGAATTCACAACAATTCTTAATAGGAACTTGTCATCAAAACAGTTCAGGGAGGAAATTCCAAAAGCATTTTGTTTTTTGTGATTTGGCTGGCCTTCATCTGCTAAGGGAAGCCCCAGCAGGGAAATAATCCTTGCCAGCAGTAAGACACAGAGAGGTTGAACAGCAGCATGCTTTGTCTTTCCTAGTCTGTCACTCAGATCTTTTGTTTTTCTTTTTTTATTTTAAACAGTTTTTCCATACTCTTTGATGTTTTGCCAAACTTCTGCAATTAAATATAAACCCACATTTTTTTCTCATGCAATGGCAAAGACTCCTTGCTTTTTTACTGATGTATATGTACCTCTCAGCTGCAAAACAGGCAACAAATTAAAGTTCTCCAGTATTGGTGACCACAAATTAAATCCGAATGCTCAACAACTGCTGAAGCTTTAATGTATGTTTGTTCTAAATTTGGTAGACGCAGACTGTCCCTGCTGCTGGAGCTCTGTGAAGTGGCAGGGGGAGAGTTAAAAATTTGGGTTTTAGTTGTTTTTGGTGGTTTTGTTGTTGTTGTTGTTTTTCCCCTTAATAATTAAACTGTTTTGATGTTGTGGCTAATTTAGGCTATTGGGAATGCAGATTTACTGACTGGAGCTACTACATTTACTGGTCCATGCTTCTGATCATTTGCGCCCAAGTCTGGCAGAGCATAAACCAAATCTAAAGTCATTTGGTTCAGTGAGCTTTTAATTTTGTTGTAAAGACAGGTTTCAGAAATTGTTTGATGTTAACTTGATAGGAAAGAGTATCTTTCCTTAACAGAAGAAGCTGTCAGCATATGAAATGTTTTTGCTGGATTTTGTTGCAAATGCTCACATCTAAAGTTACTGTGACATTGTTCCTTTGGTTATAGTGCTGAATTATTCAATATTATCATTCACTGCCCTTAGTCTTAGGAGATCTCTTTCATCATTAATTATTAAAAGATGTACCTCCACTTTCTTAATTAATGCTGATGTTTCTTATTAAGGAACTCAGATCTGACAGCCCTTTATGGTGGGAATTGCATCTTACATATTTACTGCTTCATGTTCAGGTAGGTGTCTAACCATGTCTAATGCAAGTTGGTTCATACCTACCTCCAACTGTAAACTCTGGGACACAGTTCTGCTGGTATAAGCAATCAAAGGCTCCAATTAATTAAATAGAGCTATGACAAGTTAATGTAGCAGGGGTCTAGTTATATCTCCCCCACCCCTTTCCAATTCTGTCAGCTGTGCTGACTACTATAGTTTCTGACAGTGGGTAAGAGTACTTCTGTGCTCCCATTCCTCATCAGCACTTAGTTTGTATTCTGGCTACAACTAACTTGGCTTAATTATTTTAAATGGTTTATTATAAATTGTTAGTTATGAAAAGGCTCTCTCAGAGTTAGAGGAAAATCTTTTTTCCTTTGTAGGGAAAATATAGATAGTGTTTATTTGATTTATTTTTTTATTAAGATTATTTAAGTAGCTGGTCCAAGTGAGAATCCTAGGTATTTGTCTCCTCAGGCTTTGTCTCTCTAGGGGATGAACTTCTGCACTTCCATCTGTTACATGAACCCAGAGCTGCCAGACATAACTAAGAGTAGAATGCGCCTTCTCCTTTTCTTCCCTCTCTTTTTTTCCCCCTGATGCTTATTCTCTGCTTCCTTGCACAGTCTTTGTTCCCCTGCCCTTCTTTGGTGTGTTTCAATGGCACTGCTGGCAACAGGAGGAGCTAAAAACAGCATGAATTAGTCTTTCTTTCATGGGAAAGTGGAATGTGGGGAGAGTACACTGGACACTTGTAATGCTGGTGACGTGCACTTACAACACAGGAGAAAAAGTAAATGCTTCTTCAAAGGGAAAGGGGAGTGAAAGCATGGAGTTTCTGGGGCTCACTGCCAGCATACTTCTTCTTAGTCAGAAAAGCTTCAAATGAAACCGTTTGGATAGTTTACTCTTCATTTCCCTGTAAACTCACATCAGTTGCATTGTTTCTACGAGGTTTTCTGCATGGGGCCCTCTGCTGAAACAAGGTGATTGCAAACTCAGCTTGTAGACATATACCTTCTGTTTCTGTAGCCTGTGCTCCCACGATTGCTGCTGGTTTCTGTTATTTATTAAATGTCTGAATTATTAAGGTCTGTGTCACTTCTGAGGCACAAAGTTGAAATGTAAAGGCTCAAGTATATACAAAATTCTCCTAAAGTGTATACATTGTCTTAAGATAGTGTGACCTTACTATTATGGAGTGTCTGAAACACTGCAAATGAAACATTGTTTGCAGAAATTGATCTTTATCGCTTTATTTTTCCCAGGTTTACAATGAGTTGACAGCATTTTAAGTATTTCTTTTCACTCTTTGTCTTGCAAAGTCATTTTTCTTCCCTTGTGGTTTGCCTGAAGTCTCTCATGCACATCAAAATCAAGGAGGGGAGAAACAGGCTTAAAAAAAGCCAGGTGTTTCCATGAGCAGTGTTTATTGTGTACAGCTGACATATTTAGATGTTAGTCTTGAGGTGAGTAGTGTATTGAAACAAAGGGACAGAGTTTCAGCTGGCTTAAATTGGAGTAAATAAAGGCCTTATCCTACCTTGGCAGTTGACCATTAAAACATGTTTCTGTCCCTGGGCCAGTTAAGTACGTCTGATGATGATGGCTGTAGAATCTGTCAACAAAGTCCATGAAGTAAAATGCTGTTTATCATCAACCATGTCTCTCGATGTAGAGTTTCCACTGTCCAGTCACTTCTTGTGTCACTGAACAGGGAAATCTGAGTCATCTTTGTCACCTGAACTACCTCCCTTATTGAGTCATGTCAGTTAGTCACCTAAGTTGTCCGCAACCTATGACTGAACATATGGAGTCAATAAAACATACACTTAAAATGTTATCTGCAGTAACAATCAAGATTTTTTTTTTTAATTCAGCACAGATGTCCTGTGGATATACTCGTTATTTCCTGATGTGTTAGTAATGAATTGGCTGTGCCATGGTGTTTGCATGCAGTCGTGTCTTTCTCCCTGCTTCCTGGAACAAAACCAGTTCCCAGCAGTGCTATTGCACTTGTGCCATCCCATCTTCCACCTTAAAGAAACCCTTTCTGGCATCAGGCAGTGAGGAATAGCATGGGTAGGCATAGCTGTTGGGTGAATCTTTGCTGCCTTAGAAGTTGACACACAAGGTATTGTGGTAGCATTTCATGTTGATGATCATTAAGACCCAGACACAAGGCAGACATGATTCTGGCATACAGAATAAACTTGTCTCTGCAGTTTGTATTGGAGGTTCTCTGCAGAGAAGAAAAAAGTGTACAAAATTGTTTGCCCTTTTTATTTATTTAATTTTTTTTTAGTCAAGTGGAGCATTGTAGAGTGAGAAAAGAAAATTAGGACAGGAAAACAGGCCATTTAAGTACCATGGTTAGAGCAACCCACAACTAGGTCAGAAATTAGCTCCTCCAAAAGCATAAAGGCATAGCATATGTTCAGTTTAATAAATATAACAAGTAGTTACAAAGGAAATAATGGTTTGTTCTTCTTTGCTTTTGGAGGGACAGATAATGAATCTATTCTTTGACAAAATTTTCTGACAAAATTCCAAATGTCATAAAGCTCTTGGATTAAGCCTGGAAAGTTAAACTGTTATTAGAAAATTACCTAGAAGAGAGATTCATTCAAACAAAAGCAGTCACAGACAAGTGTGAAACTGTTGGTCTATATGGAGTGTCTAGATGGCTAGCCTTGCTTTTTAAGCTTTTCTTTATGTTTTCTACCAGGTCTGCCATGCAGTGGTTGGAAATAACTGGAATGTAACAACAGCATGTCTATGTGTTAATTCAGTTGGTGCCTGTGTCTTTTGAATTGTCTCATGAATAGGGCCTGGCAGACAAAAGATAGGCTTGGTGAAGTTTGTCCCTCTAACGTTTAGGTGAGGGACAGGTAAGGGGGGAAAAAAAACAAAACCAAAACAAACAGCTAAAATAGCCCCAGGACACAGAATTTAAAGAGAAAGCATATTTCAGAGGTCAGCCTGCTAAAAATAGTCAAAGAGGCAAATACTCATTTTATAGGTTCAGAAGCTGGGTGTTGGTGTTTCTGAGGATCTTAACGGTAGGAATCGCCTTTTGGCACATTTAAAATCCATTTTGAATTAAGCTTATAGAGGATTAGGATAAGGAGAGTTAGTTGCATCTAATGTATTAAAGAAACAACCAGAGGCTGAAAATGCCAGGATAATGTTGTTTCAAATAGTAGTACATGAAAGGCTTGACCTAGAGTCCAGTCCTTCTATTCAAGATCACAATTTGGAAATGTGAAATGGGGCTGGTTTTAGGTAAGTCTGGAAGAGAAAAGGCAAATTCTAGATCCAGAAAGTGAAGTGATCCAGTGCTTCTTGCAGAAAAGTCCAAACCTGTCCTGTTAATGTATAAGGCATTTGCATGTCTGTTTGGAGAGGAGGGTAACTGCTGGGAGAGTAGCCTCCCAAGGACTGCATGTATGATACTCTATTTTCACAAGAAGTGGATCAAAGCAATATGCTGGTACCTGACCCATCACCACATCTGTTCTTCAGATCTGAAATAAACACAGCAAACTTCAACAGAAAATATAAGTTAAGACAGTAACTCTGTGATTAACAGGACATGATAATGCTTGCAGACTTACATTTGTCTTGGAGTGCATTTCTGACTTTATGTAAACTAAGCAGTATATAGACTTACATATTCAAACTTAGCTTCATATTTTATCCTACAAGTTTTATCCTCCTATTTTATCCTACAGTATCCTCCTGCCTATGGAGTCTAATGTTAGTGCTTTTTGCTATCAGTGCCCAAACATCTGTATCCGGGACATTACACAAGCTGACAGGCAGATATTGGTATCTCCATTAAGTAATTAATCCCTTAAGTACATGGGAATTTTCTATCAGTCAAATTGGCTTGGTACAATTACCCTAAAGGAAAGATAAAGCTGATGGGGCATGGCTTATCTTTCACCGTAATTTCTTCTTGGAGTCCCAAGATTTGCCTCTTTTTATTGTGTGCCTTCCCAAGCTGCCATCACAATTTAGGGTTTGCCCTTTTGAAACTGTGGGGTTTTGTGTTTCCAGTTGGTGCTGGTCAAGACAGCCTTGAGTTGAAAATTGTTCTTTATGAACTGGATGGGTATGAGCTTTGGTGTGTTCTTTTTTTTTCTATGCAGTTGTTTTTAACTGTACAGTTGACACAAGGAGAAGAGTGCTCTGCCAGTGTGCTAATACAGTTTCCATTTAATTGTGTACTTCACATGTTTCAAGAACCACTCTGCAAGGAAGTAAGAGAAGCAAACAGGTGACGGAAGGACACAACAGGTTTTATACTGTTCTATTTTCTTATTAAAAAAAAAGTGAATTACTGAAGAATCCTAAAATAGGTTATTTGCAGTGATTGTTCTTTACATAATATACACTGAATTCTAAGCAAATCTAATGGTAAATCTAGACTTAATTCTGCAGAGAATTTTAAATTATGGTGGATTTTCAAGTACAAAATTAATTTACTTCCTATCACCAGCTGGAAAATGTTTTTGACAACATCTTTATTTTATTTCAACCTTCTCTGTATGAGTGAGAGTGGGCAGCTCTGGAAGCTGCCAGTCTGTTGCCACAGGAGTATTTTTTCTTCTAGAGTGAAACTTGATGGCACAGTTCCCCTACAGCAACCCAAGTCACAGCAGCTTGCAGTGTGCTTGGTGCTGCTTCGTTTTGTCAATGCCACCAAGAGAGACACAGCAGCTGACAAAGCAATAACTGGGGTACTGATGAAAAACAAGGCTGCTTCAGCGGTAACAAACCATTCTATGTGTGACCCTACCTTTTAAAGGATCCAGCCTCAAATTAATATTACGTACTCTGAATAGACTGCTCTTGAAGGCTGCTTTTCCCCAGGAAATATTTAAATGTAGTAATATAGGAAATAAATGTAATTTAGGAAGAGCAAGCAATCAGTCATATTAGGAGCAGACATATCTGGAGCACTGACACCTGTGGGTGCATTGTGATGCTGCTTTGCACCCGTTCAGTGGGACTGCTGGCATGAGTGATAAAAGATTACAAGTGCTATCAGCTATTACAAGTTACATTATGATAGAAGTAGGCCAACAAATATCAGATTTTACAACCCCCTCCTTGTCAACATCAGGCTAGTGTTTGTTTTTAGTCTCAGCCATTTGTGAAAATATTTTCTTTGAGAAAGAAAGGAGTAGACTTCAGGTCTCTTTTTGCTGCTTCTCATTGCTGTACCTGTGTTGGGACTGAGACACCATGACTTCACCCCTCTAAGTCTCTGCTTCCAGAATCCATGCAGTATTTCCAGGTATCTTGATATGTGGCATAAGGACAGGAAGGTCACAGGCCTGACAGAACAAAGCAGAAGATCCCTCAGAAGGTTTACTCCAAACACTGGTTAAATCCTTAACTGCTAAGCCACTTCTTCATTTAAATTATATGGGGGTTTTATTTGACACTCCTGTCTCAAAGGCATGTGCCCTGCACTAACCAAATACTGTAGGCACCTCTGCATTTAGGGAGTGGAGCACACTTTATATTTTTATTGGATTGTTTGTGTTTTTTCAGAATGCTTTATCAGATCTGTTTAATATTATTTTCCTGAGCTCAGTGATTTCTGTTATTTGTTTGCCTCGGAAGAAGAATGTATTTCTGCTTATTACAGACTAGAACAGCAGTGAAAGATGGCTGGTGAGACGAGGTTTGGTAACATAGTGATACCATCTCCAAATACCTTCTCCAAAAGTAGGAGTCTCTCATTGTGATTGGGGAATCTGGTTCATCATGGGGGAATATCTTGATTTTTCAATGCTTCCATTTTATGGGCTGGAGTAAGTACCCTTGGGAACTCAGAATATATCTGGGTTCCTGATATTTTAAGTGACTTCTTATGAGAAAGGTTAGCATGAACTTCAGTATGGAAACAAAATTCCAGCTTGTCTATTCTTGTCTACAACATGGTTCAGACCCTCCCACTGTTTCAGGTTGTTGCTGTGGTGTCACTCTGTCATTTATGTTTGTAGAAGCTTTTGCGCCTTTCCTCTAGTTTACTTTTAGGTTTTCTTCTATATTATTAAAATTGTCCCTAGTGGATTCTTCCTTTGATATGGGAAGAAGTTGTCCTTTTTCTTCCTTTCTGAGGATTAGTATTCCCATGAAAACCACACTTTTCCTCTGTGCCTTTTTCATGTTAGAACTTCAGGGTTCCTTTGCAGCATCAGCATGCGTTTCTCTTCAGTCGGTTGTCCGTACGTTGCTTACAGCTTTCAGACTTCTCCCAGACCCCATGGAAGCCATTTGGAGTTTAGGGTCATGAGAACCAGTTGCTTTAGTAAATATATTCATGTCTTTGATTTATCCATGCTGATTCTTCTTGCCTGCATCCGATTCTTGAATTTCATCCATCCTACTCATGTTTAGTAACGTATAGAGGTGAAGTTGCATACAGGCAGAGCATAAACAAATATCTGCTTTTCTAGTCCTTGAATGGAAGCTTGTTTTATTCAGTTTAAATATATCATTCAGATATATGCCTGTATCATTTGAGCTGCATTTTGCCCCAAGAATCCTCCATCTTAAAGGAGCACCATGAGCTGCTGTTTCAAGAAGGTTTCTTAAAAAAAATCAGTTGCTAGAACAGCCACTAAATGATAAGATAAATATAATGACACATCTACTACATAAATCACTAAACCAGTTATTATAAAAATAGTAAAACTCACCCACACAAACAAAGCTAAGAAAACATGCAAGGGGAACTGTGAATGTGTTTATCCATAAAATGCAGTTGAAAGCTGAAAGAGAAGGAAAACAATTGAGATAAAGCAGTCTCTGCTCATTAGTAACAGGGATCTGGGTGTAACAGGAGCAGCATATAGCTCCTGTTTGGTGCAGAAGGGACACATAACGTTGAATGACACAGGTATTCTGAATTATCTTTCTCTCCTGTTTTTTGTGTCATGTGCTTCTCTTGGAACTACTACTTGTATCTGTCTTTGCAGTGTTTTCTGGTATTTTCCTTGATAAGCTACTGGCCTGTTTGGTGTCTCTGGAGACTGCAATCCCTACAAATCTGGCTGCTGTGATTATTTTAGCACTCAATGCAGATTTCCATGAGGAACAGTGGAATTGTGCCAGATGTAGTTCAAGTGCTCTGCCTCCCCCTGGCCCAGCAGGAAGGCTGCGTGGCAGCTGGAGGGGCACCATGCGGGGTCTGAAGCAATGGCACTTGGTCCCTGCCCCAGGTGCTGGGAAAGGAGGGATCCCCTTTCCTTCCTCCAGGTGAGGGACTGCAGGGTGTGTCACGGCACAGGCTCTTCGGCACATGGGAGGGCACACAACTCTGATTGCAGGTCCAGAAGTTTAGCTGACAGTCACAAAACGTTTTCCCAGTCTTTCTGGAAATCTGGGCCAACCTGTCAGGAAGAGGAAGGTGAGAAACCATGGTGAGAGGTGATCTGTCTGGAAGCAGAAGACATTTTCATGTTGGATTTATGCAATTATGTGTGGTTTGTGATGGGAGATACTTCAAGATGTTCTCAGCTGGGGACAGGATGAGGTACCCTTTGATTAGAAATCAGCCTTAATGAGTTCTTCTGGAACAGCTTTACAGGTCCAGAGTTTTCTGGGTTCACTAATGTCTTAAGCTCAAAGCAAAATGCAGATGATATGAAGTCTGTGATAAAAATAGGAAATACAGGGTTATTTCCTTTAACCCCCATATCCCAGTGTCCTGATAGAACCACAGAAAACTGATTTTTTATTTCCAAAACGTAGGAAAAGTATAATCTTCCATGTCTGTCCATACTCTGCTTCCATTTTTTGACACCAGAAAAATTTCTGGTTGTGAAAGTATAGTGTCATCTCCAGGCTCTTCCAGAAGGCATCTTTGCATTGGCATTATCGCAAGCGCCTGGATCATAGGGACAGACTTGATGAAGGGATGGGCACCAATCTTCATGATAAATACCATTTGTTCCCAGCTAGTGCAGTGCTGTCCAAGACCCTTTAGGAAAGGTGGAAAAGTCTGAATTTCCCTCCTCAGGGCCTCAGCACAGTAAAAGAGAGAGATTCTGTGACAACTTTCACCATTTTCTTTCACTGACTTGTCCTACTTATTCCATAAACTCTAAATTATCTGGCTTCTCATTTCCCTTTTGAATCTCCTTCAGTATCACAGATAACATCTATTTTCTCTCAGATGATCTTATTGATACAAATCTACCTAAATTTTAGATCTGTTGTGTTCAGCTTTTTTTTATTTTTTCGAGGCTGCTGTTTCTGTTTTGGACCTGAGGAAGGAGTGATGTACTTGAAAGCTTACTGATTTTTACCACCTAGATTAGTGGGTTTAATAACATAGGTCGGTCTACAAGCCTTAGTTTGGTCATATCCTTGGATACATCAACACTGACAGCCATATCCTTGGCTGTCAGTGTTACGCAAATACCTCAGCAATATGGAGAGTATTATGTTGGCCTGTCAGCAATGTTCCTGATCTTCATCAGGGAAAAGGAAACAGAAAAATCTCAGACAACTGATGTACCAGAAGAGACTGCAACACAAATGCATCTTCTCATTATGAAGTTGCCATAATTCAATCATTTGTTCATTCTGGGTTGAATCCATCTTGGTTTTATTCCTGTTGTGTTCCTAAGTCAGAGGAAGTTGGTGTTCAGTGTGTATTTCCAGAACAGTTTGCAGTTTCCCTGCAGTCCTGTGGGTGAAGGGTGCTGGACAGTATGGAAGCAGACACTTGTAACACCATCAGGAGAAGAGCTGTGATGAGTGTAGGATGGAGTGGCAGTCGTTAATGTTGAACTGTTAAACGAGACACTTGGACTGAGGCCATTGAGTTTCTGGCAGCAGCCATGGGAGTGATAGATCCAAGTACCAAAATGTTACCTGTCCATCTGCAGCTGTGTCATATTAGCAGCTCCAGCACTGGCTTCTTTCGTCATGCTGATGGGGAGAGGATGGTGGATCTTGGCAAATGGAGCCCAGCAATGCCTATCAAGTGGATAGAGGATGTCCTATATGTGTGTAAAACAGAGCCATCTATGTACTCCTGCGTGGTGATGGCTGAGATAGAGAAGTGCATTTCTCTTTCGCATCCATGTGGGACAGACAGTGGGAAAGCAAGCACACACTCTTCACTCTCCTAATTGGGATCTTCTCAGATGAGTACTAAGGACGCTGTTTTCCCCAGGGCATCAGGGAGCGGTGGTGAGGTGAGACTCCAGCCTGCACAGCTCCTACTGAAGCTCACAAGGTCCGTTGTAATCTTGTGACTTCTTTCTCATGAGAGAGTAACAAAGGTAAACTGGAGAGACCCAGAGGGGCCAAGCATCTGAAGCCTCTGCTAATGCGTGGTGTGACATGAGGTATCAGGCCTCCGTGGGATGAAACTGAGGCTGTCACAGCACTGTTAATCAGATTCCCACCAGGAAAAAGGAGCAAGTGAGCAGGTCATCCAGGACACCAGCACAGCAGTTCTATGACATGGGCCAAATACAGGTTATGTGTGCAGCGTGGGAGTGCTCATCTGCCTGAACTATGTCTTCTGCAGGTGTTAGTGTAACTTGCTCTGCTGGGATTTGTTTCCATTTACATGAAGCTTTAAAGGCCCATGTGGGTGGTAAGGAGCAGAATCCGTTTTCCCTTAAAATACCAAAGCAAAAACAAAACGAAAAGCTTGTGGAAAAGTGGATGAAGCCAACCCTGACGACTTGCTTTTTCCCCATTCAAAATCAAAAGATGTGGCTTTTTTTGGAAAACATATACTTATGTAATTTGTCCTAATTTTGGTTCTTAATAACCAGCACAGCTCAGCGAGCACTGAATGGTTGGCTGCAATTAACCCATGTAATGTTATTTGTGGCTCTTTTTGAGACAGGACTGGTTTGTCTCATCCTACAAGCCTTATTTTAGATCATTCCCATTTTTAAGTGCAACTGTGGTTTTCGTTACTTTTGTCCATGAACATGACAGGAGCTTAAAGCCTTTGAGATGCCAGAGGGACCCATTACAATTGCCAAGCAGTTTACTAGTGCCTCAGTAGGAGTGTGCTTGGGAACAACAGGTTTTATTCTCTGCCTGCTGTTTAGACAAACTCAGCAAGGCTGAATCACCAGATGCCCTAGATCTGCAACCACTCTAGGCCTGAAACAGCTGGTTCTGGAAGGTGACATTTTGAGGAAAGGGTTCAAACCAGAAACTACAGTTCAGCAACCCCACACCCTTACATCATTGAATGTAAGGGACTGAGCCACCTTTGCTTGCCTTGAATGCCAGTCTGTCATTGCTGAAGTGCGTAATCTGTCTGAAATAAAATGGCACCACTCAAATACAAGACACTAAGAAGCTTGTTTCTTGCTGCTAATGCAGTATCATGGATGCCTGTCAATGCCCTGACCCAGGCACCACCACCAGGGAGCGGTGCATGGAGCTGGAGCCCCACAATTTGCTGCACCAGGGACCGTAAGCCAAAGCGCAAGTGCTACCTGCACTAGGGAGAAAGGGCCTCTGACCCTCTCTGGTCCATCAGTCCTGTCAGTGCTGCTCAGGACAGTGCATGGGTGTTTCTTCTGATCAAAGTTCTCTGCCTCTTAAACTGTGGATTATGGTGGCATTGAAGGAAGACATGACTTCCCCCCTGCCCCGTTTATGAGATATCATTTAACAGTACCTTACATTACTAAATGGACTGGTGGGGAGGGGGCTTTTAAAGATTTGAGAAAATGTCTGTCACTTGATGAGCTCCTTTTGTGTAAAACCTTAATTGTGCACACGCAAAACCACTGATGTATCCCTCCCTCTCCCAAGCATGGTCACAGAACGGATCCTAGGATATTGCAGAGGGTCTCACCTGGCAGATGCTCTGTTCTCTGGGTGGCAAGTGCCCTCCTTGCTCATCCAGCCTGGAAGTGCCCTGGAGATGAGCTCAGGGGCTTTTCCATCACTCTTTTTGGCACAGGGATGGTTGCTGGGTTGGGATGTTCTGTCCAAGCAGATAAGGGGGATGCTGGCACAGGTGGTCATCACATGTTTTGGGGGCAGATCTCTCTTGGCCAAAACATAGTAAGGGTCAAGCAGGATTGCTGCTGAAAACGCTGCAGGGAGTATTGGCTTGATGGTTTGGGATCTGTAGGATTACTGACTGCTATGGGGTAGAAGCTCTCTTTGTATAGGGCTCAACAAGCCCACAACACAATTAGGTAGGCGAAGCAGTATGAAATAGCCCCTTTCAGTTTTCTAACCAGTGCTTTAACCAAGGAGACTGCAAAATGTCACTGTTGCATCCCAAGGATGATGTGGTCCCTCTCCCAGAGAGCATTTGCACACCAGGGGAATGTTTTAAAGCAATGTAATTGGCTTTCTTAGTTAAAACCTCATGATTTCAGAAGGGAGAGGCCAGAAGGGAAGAATCACCTTCAAATTCAGTATGCCCCTTTTGAAGTGTACTCTGTTGCAATTTTTTGTCAAGTAAAAGATAGATGTACAGTTTGGACATTTAGATTGCACTGGTGTCTCAAGATAAATGCAATACATTGTGTGAAGCACATTTTCTATAAACTACTTTTTTATTTTTACAAAACTGATTCCATATTTAAAAACTATATTTAGTGCAGAATGGAATTTTCATTTCTCTAGCAGAAAAACACAAATTCAAGGGTTGTTTTGAAGAAATGCTTTGGTTTGGGAACATCTTTAACTGAAATGCAGGTTCTGTGAAGGCTTCCAGGGAAGGGTACTTTGAAGAGAGTCACATCAAAAGCTCTGCCTGGCTTTTAAGTCACAAGTTTCTTGAAAAATCCTACCATTACACATATTTGTACTGAAATTCAGTCTGATGCAAACCAGATCTATTTGTCTTTGTGCCCCTACCCAGTTCAGTTACCAGCATACATGTGAAATTCTGGATGAAAAAACACATAGGTATTGCAAGTCCTCATCTGAACTGATCTGAGAGATTAAGACAAAAAAGCTCCTGAAAACTAGATACAGGAACACTCAGTGCCTAGTAATTTGGCTGGGGAGCAGGTGGCAAGCTGAGAGGAGCTCCTAGGAGCTACACATGAGACTTCATATGAACACAGATCTTGGGTTTTGGGCATTGCGATACTGAAAAATGGACAAGGTCCTATCAGCCCACAGTACAACTCCTCACCCTGCTTCAGATCACAGGTCTCAACTTGGCCAGCAGCCCTGAGCTAAAAGAACCCACTTCTCTCCAACACAACATCTATAAATGGAGTCCAGGACAACAGCATCAGCAGTCAGACTATCTCAGCTTGGCAGGGACCCATAAGGATCATCAGGGGTGACTCAATGGGTGCCTGGCATGTAGGCACCTGAACTTCAGTGAAGTGGGTTCCACTCAGCTTTGCTTGTATCTGCATTATGCTGGGGACACGGTCTCAACAGCCACCCCAGATTTTCTACCTGTGGCCTCAAAGTGCCTCCTGCTGCTGATGATCCTTGTCTCCAGCAGATGGCCCAGCCAGCCCACACCGAGCCGTGCCCTGCTCTCCCTGGCAGTCTCACGGCAGGGACAGTATATTATCCTAGACTGGCACCTTTGAAGTCAGTCTAAGTTTCAGATTATACAAAAAAGTGGTTTTATGTACACCACACTAAATATTCATTAGTACCTCAGAAAATGGCAATGTTTTGAGCAATAGTGGCTGCACAGCAATGACTCAATGCTACCATGTCACAGCTGTGGTTTGTGAAAAGATGGTCCCACGTCAGTTGAGCCCAGCAAATTTATCTTGTTTAATAACAAAGACCAAAATGAAAAGCATGCAGCTAATGCATCAGTTCTACTTTTTAATATGACTATCTTACGGTTTCCTCTAAGTTACTGGAAATATCCCTATGACCTATTTCCCCTTCCAGAGATCAATACCTGTTACCAAGATAAATGCTGTTCTAGATGGAAAGCTGGCATTCAGCAGCACTTGATTTCCACTTGCTATTTGCTGTTTCCAGTAAAGCTATGTACATATTGAGACAAGAGACTCACAACCATATGACCTGTGGTTTATAGGAGGTGTTGACTTACCCACAGAAAAATCTGTACTGTTACCTTATTGGTTTCTAATGACAAAATATACCACTTCATTAGTTAATTATGCTCTTTCATGCTTTTAACCTGTAAGAATACAAGCCTGACTTTTCTAAACCCAATGTAAATAAAGTTCAGATTTCACAGTAGTGACTTCTAGTCTTGCATGTTTTGAAGCTAGTACTTTTAAAATGAGGGTTTCTCTTGCAAAACTCTGAGATCACCAGTAACTGAGTGTAGTTTTAACTGAGAAGCGCATATTATTCTACTTATAATTTGCATAAATTGTACCTGAAAAACTGCAACTCCACATATTTGTTTCTGTACCTTTTCTTTGAATTAATTCATGGAATGAACCAACATTTGCTATGGAATATGGTTAATCTGCCCAAAGTTATATGGCAGGACAGGTATAAAGATTTGATAGTGATTCCAGTTACCTACGGATGATGATCTTTTGGGCAAGAAGTATGAAAACTGTCTCTTGATATTCTTGTTTAATTTTCACTTAAGAATCATAAAAACTTTGGCAAGCCAAATTGAGGAAGCATACATGCTAACACCACAAAACTAAGATATAAAAGCCATTTATTCAAAAAAATGTGGTGGTGTCAAATCACATACACAAGCCAATATTGAGCTACAAACACAGACCAAACAGTTCTATAAACAGAAATTGGAGTGTTCATATACCATAGTACCTGAAAAAGACCGTTAATAAAAAGGAGTCCATAAGTATTTCATTCCACTTTTTCTATATGGCTCCCTGCAGGATGTGTTTGCCTAAGTTAGTGTACAATGAGCCAGAGGTAGAGTCCCAAGTAAAGCATCTAATGCCTCAGGGCTCCATTAAAAACCTTTATTCTTCTAAACAAAAGGAAAGTCTAGTCTATAGTTTTCTGTATGACACTGAAGTAAAGCCTCTTTGCTTGAACAGTACGGCATTCCCAAGCACATTTGGCATTGACCTAGACTGAGACTGCTTTGTGGAACTGCCTCAGTTCTCCTCCCCTTCAGACTCCGACTCTGGAAGACAAAAAAGTAAAATACTTCATGTAGATTGTGCAAGGACAGTGATTGTGAGTTATTCTAGGAAAATAATAAGATATCCTTCTAAAATGAAAATTTTCATCACATCTAGTACTTCCTAGGAAAGGCTGGCAGATCAGAGTAGGCCAGAAAGAAACACAGTTTCAAAAGATGAAGGTCTACTCTGCTGCCCTGCACGGTGGAGCTCTTAATTTACAGATCTGTCACTAAAATTTTCACCACATTGCTATGGATGATTCTGGCTGTCATCTGCAGAGCCACAGAATGCATGTCTGAGCTGAGTTAATAAAGGATCAGCATTATTTGCTCAGTCTTCTAATCTCTATGATCAGACTTCTACTGATATCATCCAAGATTCCTTAAAACTCTTTGCTCTGCAAATATCAATCATCATCATCATCCAGCCTATCTAGAAAGGCAGAAGTGTTATGCTCCAGCAGGTATGAAGCCTGTAATAACAAAAAATTTATGATTTGCATAGCATAAAAGTAATTTAGAAGTGGAAGCAGGAGGAGTGGAAGTAACTTAGAAATAGAATATACATGATGGGTTTGTCACCTAAAGCTACTTTGCATCATATTGTATTTCTGTCTGTGTTCACCTGACAGGAAAGGGCTCACTGCCAACAAATATTACACCACAGATCAGATTTCCCAGAGCAAACATGGTCTGTGTGTTCTTACAGAAACATTTTGTCTCCGTTGTACTGGACTTTGTAACAAAGGACATCTGGCAGAGAGGACATGCAGGAAAGGATAAAAATAAAGAGCAGATGAAAGGCACACAAGCAGAAAATTAAAAGGGGAAAAATATTGCTTAATTAGACTAAGATTGCCCATCCAAAATCTCAAGTGTGAAAGGAGCTGCCATTTTTGAACTGCTACCTGAATGTGTGAATTGCTGCAGTCTTATCAGTTCCTTGGCATTACTACATATTTCCTCCAAGTTTATAGAACTAATTACATTAAATGGATGCAAACAAACACTAGTAATTCTATCTTTATCTGTTACACATGGATTTATGTTCCCAACATATGTGGAAGTCTTTATCTGTGCCAAAGAAGGTGACTTACTTATTCAGAACAAACCAAAATATTTTCCTATGCAGAACATGAAAAAAAACAAGGACTAAAGAAACTATTTCCTCTCCCAAATAACCATTTTAAAGCAGAAAATACAGACCATATAATCTTAGTCTGACCACTCAGCTAAACTCAGTTGCAAGTGCCATGGCACAGGCAGGCTTATGCTACGTTCATGTTGCCATTAAACATGGTAATAGCAGAGAAGACACCAAGACATAAAACTGTTTGGTTGCATGTGCTAACACCAAGGTAATTCATGCTGTCATCAGTGCAGAGCTCCTTCCTTCAGAAGCTTAAAGGGACAAGTGGTACCTGATGATTAAAGGACTTCACAGGGACACCACAATCATTAAAAAGCAGCAAATGTTGTTAAGCTTAGGCATGTCCAGAAACAGTTTGGACAGTGATGCTTGCTGTTTTGTATTCCAAGTTCTATATATGCCTGGTACAATTAAAATCTGAAAAAATTAAATTGTTTTGTAAAGACAGTACCATAGTTCTTCAAATGAACCCATACCTTCTTCAGCATTTTGCAGCCACTCCACAAATTTCTTCATCTGGTCAAGGAAAACACTTTTGCCTTTAGCAACATGTGCTTCTTTATACCACTTGAGGATAGCTTCTTCACTCAGAACATCAGCTGAAATGAAATACAAATCAGTGTTTGTACAAATTCAATGTATTTTTTATAGATTAGCAGATTTTGAACATGAGAGGAAAAAGACTTTTTTTAAAGGCAACATAAAATAAGTTAATATGATGGCAGTGGAACAAGCTTTGCATGATCTATATTAGGCTACAAATACAGAATATTTGATGGATATTACAGGTTCCAGATGCAATAAAATGTGTAATGTATTAGGCTTAAAATATTAAATATAGTGCTTTGGTAAAGAAGTGTTCTCTATTCATCTGCTTTAAATACACCGCATAAGATGGTTGAATAAAAGAAATACAATTATCAGCCTGCACATCTTACAAGTTACCACAATAACAATTACCATGCTATTTCTTGCTGTTGTATCACAGAACTGTGCATGGTTCTACAAATCTGAAGTGAACATACACCTCCTGATTGAATACTTAGAAAACAGCCAGTAGGGATTTTTTTGCAATTGCTAAAGGCTTTATATTGTTTTAACTAGTAAGTTTTAAGGTCACTATTCAGACCACCCATTTTAAGGGACTGCCTTGGATGGACAGCACAGTGGACATTTTTGTGACAAGCACCAGGAATAAAATAGCTGTCAGCGAGGAAATGTGAGGCCGAATACGATTCAGAATAAAGGAATACTAACAAATAGCAAGGACACTTATTGTTTCCAACAGATGCAAATTTAGGTCTAGCAACAGACCTCTAGCCCCAGGAAAAAGCGCCTGTGACCAAGCCAAGCCAAGTATCTCAGTAATTGCTAGCTGTGCAGGCAAAATCTGGGATCCACAATGGCATTTTGGCTGTTATGTAACAGGAGAGGCAAGAACAAACAGCATCATCATCAAAAAAAAATAAAAAAAAAAATCAAACTGTGTTCTATAAAAAGACTAAAGAAAGCCTTCTACACCTCATTAAGATTTCCGTTATTTTTGCCTTTGAATAAACTGCCCTCCCTTGCTCTGCAAAATCAACACTCTTATGTACTTCCGTGCTTCCATGAGCTCCTTGGTGCCATCCCACCCACCGAGTATTTGCTTGCCAAAGCACTGACCCTGACCACCACCTTCTGCTCCAGCCTAAAGTTACAGCAGATGTGGCAAGGAAGGGAAGAACAACAACTGACATAAATGACACCAAAACCCCAAAGCATCTGATCAACTGAGGCAGAGGGCACATTTCACATACGCTGTTGAATAATAAACAGATGGAAGCAACAGATATGTTTGAACTTAATCAAAACTATCCCAAGACATCCAACAGTAACTGAACATGAAATTGCCCTGAGAATCAGGAATGTACTAAGTGCATGTGACTGGAACTTACCTTGTCTCTCAGACTCTTTTCCAAAATAAAAGTTTGCTGCAACTGGCAGCACTGCAGAGAAAATAGGACTGTGCCTGTCTCAAGGCTTTTTTCCATACATATAAATTGTGCTTAGTGAACCCTATGAGTGGTTCAAAAAGCCACTACCTTCCTGAAATCACAACCTGCTACAATGAACTTTTCCTCCAATGTTACAGAAACGCTGGAGCTAAGAAAGAGGTTTCAAACATGTTGCATTGAATACTTGCCAGTAGTCCTCAGCAACAGCTCAAAGGCATTGCATATTTAACTAATCTGGATTTTAACCTAGCAAACCTGAAAATATTTAACATGGACTCATGAATCTGCAGTTTAATGTAAAAATGCATGTGAAAAGTTTACATTCATCATAGAGTCCTGAAGTTCACACAACTATATCTGCCAAATTACACCGGGCATGACACATATTATCATTCTTAGGGACTGGCAAAGAAAATCAGGGGAGATTTCAGAAAAAAACCCAACAAAACCAACAACAAACAAAAAAACAAAAAAACTCACAAACCAACAAAAAACCAAACAAACAAAAAACAAAAAAACCACCCCAAACAAAAAACCCAAACCAAAAAACAAACCAAAAAAACTCCAACAAAACCAAACCAAACCAAAAAACCCTTAAATCAACAACAACAAAAACATGAGTAGAGTAACCCCCTCCCCAGCTCAAGTTCTGGGGCATTGTGGACATCTGCCAGCATGAAGTTGCTGTATGAAGAAACTGCTGAAGCCTGTTTTTTCTGTGTCACAGTTCATGTTATGATACTGTAGAAGGATGCAAGGTAAGCATGTAGCTCCGATCAAGAGTAATAGGATTTAAGTCTGGCTTTTTGATTTGCAGTCTGCTCAATGGTTTCGTTGACAGAGAGGGAAGGGGAACTTCTGCCTCCCTCCCCAAACCCCCAGTCTGATAATGGCAGCATGCAATCTCACTGTGTACCTCAAAGATTAAAACATTCCAAATGCAGAAAATGAAAAATTTGCTTGTATGTAACTCGATAGCAATAAACTTCCTCCCCTAACAGAGGACAAAATGCATTGAACTACAAAAGGGATAACTGCAACTCTCATTTCTGAGAAACATTATGTGTAATACATTCATGCCTCCAGTGCTCATAAGGGATGACATTCTCCTGTCAGCACACAGATGCTCAATTCAACAATCATGCAAGACAGGGTGTAGTTAATCATACCTCGAGGTTGCTTTGAAGCAGTGGGAACACTGGGGAAAAATGGAAGGAGGATGAAGGGAATGATTCATTTTGTATATATACAGTTATTCCTCATTGAAGTTGAATATAGATATATTATAATGCTGAAGCTGAACACTGTGGTTTGTGGGTGTGTGCACATCATTTTCACTGCAGTGTTGGATGATGTCAGCCCCAGAGAGCTGGTTTTCCTGCAGGTGCAGCCAAGTGCCATTCAAACCACCCACAGCCAGAGCCTCCAGGGACGGCCTTCATGAAAGGGAGAAGCTGCACTGCAGAGACTGAACAGTCCAGTGTCTTTACTTGAGAGTTACTTGAAGTTCAGGTCTAGGCTTTGTACTCAATCATCCAGTTCAAACGAATTTCTGCTTTCAACTAAAACCACATAGCCACCGGCAGTAAAGGGAGAAGCACACCCTGGCAGCTGCCAACACAGTCAATCAATCTGTAAAATTCAACTCTATTGCAGCTAACTCAGCAGGGAGAACAGAGCCTTAGGGCAAAGGCTCTTTCAGTGCAAGGAATGTCACCCACAGTACAGTTAAGGCCTTTACAGTTTGTTTTGGGTTTTTCCCAGGAAAATTTTGCATCCAGTATCACAAGAAAGTACTTGCACTATGAAGATATTTAAAGATAATTGTGATCCATCAAAAAACAAAGCCCTTGTATGAAATGGAACTTGAAGATTCCAATCTTGCAAGTGCAGAGTTTCTGCAGAGTCTGAGAATCTCTGACAGTCTGCAATCATTTGGTTACTGCATCTCCATACTGCAGAAGAGTGTATCTGAGATCTAATTATGCTGCAAACCAGAGTCCCACTTCACATATACCTGTGATCAATTTTTTTTTGTCTTTTGTAAATGTCTTGAATTCTAATGAAAAAATACACAGAGGCTTTTGTTGTCTGTTCTAAGGGTGAAATTCTGATCCCTATGAAAGGAATGGGTATTCATTTCAATAGCATCCATTTCACATTTGAAATTTCAAGGAAGGACACAAACTAAAAGAAAGGAGATTCAACAGGTAAATATGATCTATAGCATGTAACCCAATAACAACAGTGCTTGTTTTACCCACAGTTAAGGAACACACTGCAACACAGAATGAACTAACAAATGACATACATTGTACAATGCCAGTAAACTTATTGAGCGTCACTCAGGAAAATTCAGAAATTCTTATTCTGCAACTGGCTTTTAGACTATTGGTCAAAACGCAGCTGGCAGATTAACAATTGTACTGGCTTTACGTGAAAACCAGAGAAGCAACATCATAGCCAGGGATCAGTACAGAACTGAACAGCTGTTCCGGTTTCAGCTAGAGTAGACTGAGGGTGGAGTTAATCCAGTCCAGCTGGGCTTAAAACCATGACAAGCCAAACCATGATCTGTCAAAGTTCGATAACATCTTGTGGGAGAAACAGGAATTGAAGGACTAGTGCTCCCAGAATCTTCCCTGGTTAACAGAGGAGCATGTTCTCACCTCAGGGACACTGTTTAACTCCAAAGGTGCCACAAACAGATGGAGCTGATGACTTCCTTGCTGTGTCCAGTGCTCGGAAGGGCCCTACGGCAGCAGTTGCAAAATCGGGCAAGCAGTTTCTAGCAGGCAGCAATACATTTGCCAAACAGGGCAGATCCAACTTCAATCTAAACAGCGCCAGGAAGGGCTGGCAGCTGTGCACGACTGCAGCATGATTGCATCAGATGGCAGAGAGGCAGGTGCTGCTCCATGCCTGCCCCAGATATTCTGAGCAGAAATACAGGCACAGTGTGCATTGTGCATCCTGGACACACTGAACTCATGGCTTCCACTGACAGGCCACACAGTAGCTCCAAACACTCTTCTAGATATCATTGTGGCACCTGTAGTGTTGAGGCTAAAGTCTCATCCCTCTGAACAAACTGCTCAAATGCATCTCCAGAGTCAGAACAAGAGCACACACGGTGAGCAGAGTAGATGGGAACTGGGTTCTTCAAAAATGTCAAGTTTAATGTGCTATTCAGTGATTTATTCTCTTTTTAATTTTTAATTGCTTTGGAATGTCAGGGTTGCTCTTCCAGGATAACCCAGTCATGAATCTACAAAAATTCTGAAGGCAATCCTTCACAAGACTATTTCTGGTTTAACCATCACTTATGCTCTAAGTGCATAGAAGTTACACCTCTCATTCATCATGTCTGAAGTGAATGTTCTTTTCCAAAGAAAACTGAATAAAGTGTTTGCTGCAGATTGCAGTTTCAAGTTGTTCTACAGTCATTAATAGTATTTAAGAATTGTATCATTTGAGAGCAGAGGGACAAGGTGTATAGCTTTTTTATTTATTATTGAGGCCATACTATATTGTCACAAGGACTTCTGCCTTCTGAAGTCATGAAATTATTTTAACAGTTCGAACTTGTTTGCCTTGAACATGTACCTGGACTCATCAGGGTGAACAAAGATCAACACTGAGTTTCTACTCCTGATTTTTCTCCTTCAACTATTCATAGCAAGAACGTCAGAACAAACTGTTTGGCACCCACCCATCACATGCAGTGCAAGACCATTAGTCTCTATGACAACCTGATCAGAATAAACTTGTGAAGAAGTCAATTTCACAGCAAAAATGAAATCCCTCAAACTATAGCACCTGCAAGAAATTGGCAAAGAAAGAAGAGAAAGGAAAGCTCCTTCTGAAAGGGAGTGACTTGAAAATAAACCAGCTCCAAAATCCTGAAAAATCTTCCTGCCAAGAGGGTTTACACTTTGAAGGTTTCTTAAAACCAAGTTCTAGTCTGATTTTTAAATCTCCCAGAAAATTACAGAAATGTCTTCCTAGAACTGGTTTTATACAAGTTACTCAACTGCATTTGAACAGTCTGGACAGTGCCTGGACCCTGCTCGTGCTTCTTGACTATGGGATAAAAGCAACAGAGAGAGAAGGGCTTGTTTTGGCTTTTCCTCCTGCTACACACTCCGTGGAACTATCAAAACGTAACATAATTCAGAGTTAAACTCCAGCACAGCCTTCTCATATGCTGATACATCATAGGCAAGTGGCTGGCACAGAGAGTCCAAGCACAGAATACAACAGTGGATATAGACTTTTACCTTTATAAAAGAGTACCACAATCTTCTGAAAGGCTTTCATGAAGTGGATATTGTCATAACAGTACTCCTGCACCTTCTGGAGAAGGATTAACTCTGACTGGCCTTGAGTGCTGAACACAGCAAGCAGGGGGGCATATTGCTGAAAGAAAGAGGAGGTAAAAAAAAGTCAGTATACTAAAAACAAAAAGAATTTTTTAGAACATGCATCATGAATTTCATCACTGAAAATCTATTTCACTGAAACCTTAGATTTACTATTACACTGTATTTTCTTAAACACGTGCAATGCATATACAGAGATATTCATGGGTTTTTCTAGCATGTGCTGCACACTGTAAGCTAAAATTCAGTACCACTTAGATATTGAATTTTGTGAAATCAATTTATAAAGCCCACAGTCTGGGAATACTGCTGTCACACATTTCACAAGGCATTATGCTGCTGATTCAGGTGTGATGCTTTACTAACATAAGACATCCCAAGATGAAATTAATGAAAATAAAAATCTCTAGTTTCATAGAAGTTTCAGAAGTCCCAGGAAACTGAAAGAAATTAAATTATTCCAAGTTAACTGTGATTAAGTGTCATTATTTTTTCTCATTACCACAATCAGGAGTATGACATCCTTTTCTTTGGTAAACAGCACCATTTTCTAAGCACTGTATTAACTGCCAGTGTAACTCTGACAAGACAGTAATGGTACATTTCACTGTCTTTTACTGGAGTTTATTCATATAATAAAAGATAACGCAAAAACTTATTTGTTATGCAATTTCCCCCCCTCTTATTTCAGATTATAAAATTTAAAATTACATTAAAGGACCATATCCTGTTCACTCTTTTCTTAAGTCAGTGTTTATATCCACATCTCTCTAATTTCCTGTCATCTTAGCCCATGATGAGTCCAGATAACGCTGCAGTCTTACATTTAAGATGATAATATTAAGACCATTTTTCAGAGATGAAGAGAAGAAAAACTATCCTTGATCTTCAGAACCCCTGACCAAATGCACATTAATGTCACTGTTTAAATTGCTCTTGTACTGTGATCACCTCAGCCTTTCTTAGCTGTTTTCAATAACACCCAGTCTGGCATTTTTCAGCTGGATTTGCAATGGCCTGGTATCACAGAGTTCTGGTATGTGAGACCAGGGCTGCTGGTGGTGTTGGTCAGGTAACAAACCACCCATCACTGATGGGGATGTTCAAAAGTACATACACTTCAGCACTTCTCTAAAAGGCTAAATCCTGAGGGTTTTACTCAACATGATCCATGGAAATAACTATTAAAATGCATGAAAATGAACTGAAATTTGAGAGTTTGGTCAAAAAAGTATTTTGCAATAATTATGAGCTATGAATTTAAAGAGAGAAACCAAGAAATTAGACAGCAACAGTAACGAGCAGCTTGGCAGGCAGACAGTACTTCTGGAAGAAACTCCCTTACACAGTAACTATGAGAAATGGCAAGATATAGCTAACACCAGAGGTTCAGTCTTTCTACTTCTGGCAGGTATAGCCACACCTTCAGAAACAGTATCACTGCTTTGGTTAAAGCTCTGAAAAACTTGTGCAGGCTTGGAGTAGTTATTTTTCCCATTTTAGCCCTTGTAGCATCCAGGTTTGCTGTTGCAGAGAGGCAGGACAAATTGCAGTTGGTTTATTTAATAACCTCAGCAGAACTCATTCCCGTCCACGTTTGTAAAGTGCTGCTGTCTATAGACATTAATTTATTTCTACTAAAAATCCTACAGAAGTGAAGTATATTCAGTCTGCCACATCTGACTTGATTCCCTTCGCATTCCTCTCACTTCTCCACTGGTACAGACTTACAGTTACAAGTGTCTAACTGACTAAAGATCCACAAAATTAGCTTCCTCTCATTGCTGGCTGAGCCAAGGGACATTATATTCCATTTGTGTCAGGTTAGGGAGCAGCAGGTCAGCACCTGCAGTTGTCATGGAGCTCACCACAGCCTTGCCTCCAGTGAGAACTGTCCGGATGATTCTCCCCACCCACGGAGAACATCTCTGTGTTGGAGGTGGCCTAGGCAATAAGCCCCAGTGTCATAGTGAGGTTGCTGGGACAACAAGGAGCTTATTCTGTAAGATTCAGGGTTGAACAGCTTGCCCTGTCTCCTCCTGAGTTCAGCTCCTGCGGGTCCTGCCATAGGGATGGGACACACGACTTTTACTGCACTGCCCGAGTATGCTGGTTCATGGCTGCCCACCTCCATTAGGAATCCACCTATCCACCAAGGATTTTTAAGGTCTCTAAACTAGGTCAATATTCTTTGCCTTGACACATCTTTTCAGAGGTGCCTTGTATACAGCTTACTGAAAGAAATCAAATAAAATAGAGACTGGTATTCACATGTCAAAACTCTGGGAATGTGCTTTGTCAAAGTTATCTGCCAGCCTTACAAGAATAAATCCCACCACCTGACATGTCACACATCAAGTACATATTTATACACATCCTGACTCACACCACCAGATCAAAGCAACTCCCTGTTTGTTTCCTGGCATGTCAATGCACAGGAGGGCACTGAACTAAGCTCTGTGTCATGCTAACGCTCTTAATCCAATTTCTGGAGTTGACTCACACATTGAGTCAGCTGAGAGCCCAAGAGAAGAATCCAAGACCTGCCTCCACCTATCCCGAGGAAGGAAGTGAAACAAATGGTGTTAATTTCTGAAAGCTGAACTGTAAAGAAGCAGCTATCAGTCTAAATTTCTATTTCTACTGCTTCTATTATAATCTTACCTGTAAGTGCAAATAGTAAATACCCCATACAAATTTGAACTTTTTTAGAAAGTGGATGTAACTAGAAAGATGCCTTTCTTATACAGGCAAGATGCCTTACCTAATTCAGTGAGGGTACATATACAGCCAATGGCTTGGGTTAGTGAGATGCACAGGACTAATTTACAACAATATTTATACAAAGCCAGCTGTGTTTCTCTTTTCCCAGTGTTCAAATATTCCAGAAAGTGCTTGTTAATTTGCCCTGCAGTACTAGACAAGAAATCTCAGTGGATACTTTGTTACAACTCAAAGAGATGATCAATTTTTACATCAAAAGAACAAGAAAAACAATGTCTCTCATCCTTCTGGAAACTATCTTGCCTCCAATTTTATTTGGGTCACTTTAGACAATTTCAAGGCATTCAATCTTACCATCAAAGACTACACAATATCCCAATCAACTGCATTTCTAGGATGACTGATTGGGAAACCAAATTCAGATGAAAGGACAGCAGTAGTAGGAGCTAAACCAATGTGGGAACTCTCAAGTATGAAAAGACATCCAGTATGAAAAAAAGAGATCCATTTTACCACAAAGAATAAATCCCAGATTGCTTCTGTCCTAGGGCAAATCTTTACAGCTCTGGCTATGAGGGAGTATTCTCTTGGTCACAGTTTACAAGCTTAAAAGGACTAATTCTGTTGAAAAGTCTCTCTGCCTCTGTTCTCAGCTCAAGCGCCTTACACTCACAATTCCTTCAAACTTAGATGAGGAATATCAATGATAGCAATGACTCTGATGCCTGTGCACTGGTTTTTGGTTTTATTTCTACTCCAAGAAATGAAGAGTTTTTGCACCAACATACAATAGTGATTCCCTCACCCACAAGGACAGTACCTGGATCAGAGCAGTACCACAACTGAACAGCGCACACAGTCCCAAGCCAGCTTCTAACTAATTGACCAGTCACCGAGTATCCAAATGGCAACAACTGTTGCGCTGATTCGAGCCTCCGCATTCCTGCTTTGATCTAACCAGCTCTGTGCAAAGCCAGCACAGATTCCACCTCATCAAGCCCCCAAAATGTCTTTGCTTCTGGCAAAGACCTTGCAAAGGCAGCTCCTGCAGGCTTACAAGTCAGATGTGAGTAGGCTAAATCTCAGTACCTGTCCCCAGTGCAAGGACCCTCTCAGGACCTGGCTCACTGAAAAAGCATGAGAGGTGTTCAGGCTGTGATCACCCGAGCAACCCCTGGCCCTCTGCACTAAATGCCTCAGAGCACTCTGTGATCTCAACTACCTCAGTTTGGCAACAGTTTGGCTGAAGTCAGACTATACATAATGTTTGGTGTACTCAGTGTCAGCCTTAAAAACTCTACATCTCCTGGATTTAAGTGTGTTGCGAATTCACAACCTCCTTCCCCTCTTCACCCATGCACGCACCTTCAGATGTTTGAGGGCTTGTTCTGCAACCAGCTCTTCTTTCTTGTTCCATTCCACAGCATTCATGACACAGGTCCAGAGAAGACCAATCACTGCTGGTTCTGGAAGCTCATTTCTTTTCATTTCCTCTTTTACATAAAGCACTACCTGGAGCAGGAAATAAGCAACATTTCCAATGAACCAGAAATGATGCTGACTTTCTAAATACCTGCAGTCATTGACAAGTAACATCATGGTGTACAATAGGAAACAAAATTAGAACAAGAATAATAAAAAGGAAGTATTTAGCATGAAATTACTATAACTTGACTACAAGTTCTATCCATCCCCTCCAACCCAACAGTGAATGCAGATAAAGGAAATACTTTCTTAAGCATAAATGAATGGGGGAAAAAAAAAAGCCCACATCATAATCTGCTGCACTTGTAAACCCAGAAGATATTTTGTTACTTTAGTCTTAAAGCACAGAGTGAACTGATGAATAAATTAAAATAATTTAAAGAAAAACTAAGGAAATCTACGAGGAAAACAGAGGAAATCTGTTCCTCTCTACCTAGTGTTGATTTAAGTCTTTGACTATGATTATATAAACAGAAAGTCGTAAAAAACCACTTTTACCTCTTTAATTGGGCATTCCTGAGAGAGACGTTCTTGTAGTTCTTTTTGAAGTTCTTTACGAGTCCCCAGTGACTGCTGAACTCTAAGGAAATCGGAGAGTTCTTTTAGACCTGCTTCAGTGAAATACTTGGCAAAATGGTCCACATTCTGCCGGTTGGCTGGAAAGAGTTCCTAAAAATATAGGAATGCTCTCTGTTAAATAAATAACCAACTATGACTCTTGACAGAATGGAAGGAATATTTTTTAGAATGAACATTTTTAGAATAAACTGGTACTGCACTTAAAAACAGTAAATGCTTGTATCCACACAGGGAAAGTCAACACTTCATTCATATTGCTGTGTTTCATTACAGTGAAGGGAAAAAATCATGTCCATTTACACAAATAACCTAACACCCACTCCATGTGAAATGCAAGTACTTATGAATAACCATGAGCTGAAGATGTTGCTCAAAATAGTCCTAAGAGGAACTATACTTTTTCCAGATTTCAAGAGCCTTGTAGGGAAAGTACACAGGATTAGGTGGCAAATTCATTGTATGCAAAGCACATTTACCATGCTCTCCTAGGGTGTTCATGTATATATCTTGTAAGAAAAATATGCTCAGCAATACCCAGTAAGTGGCCCAGGTACCCTGGCCTACCACTAATGCATCATTTAACAAGAATCAAAAAATCCACTATATACAGTTAACATTAACTCCTGTAGGCATTGCTAATTGAAAGACACTGTCAAGTTATGAAAGTATAGTTACATAAAAAAATTAAAATGTTTCTTAAAAATGGCAAAAACAAATGCCCCATCTTGGCAAGGATTCAATGGCATTTGTTTACCATCCAGTTCTTGGTGTCTCAACAATGATCTGTGGGATGGATAGCAGGTTTTTTTTAACAAAGAAGCTAGAGACCTTCCATCTGTTTACACTGACTAATGAGATTAAGACACTATTATGAAGGCATCTGTGCTAAGTAACATCATCTGATACTTTATAGCTGTTTAATATAGCAGCATAATGAGAGTCAACAGCTGAAAGTT
Organism: Formicarius rufipectus; assembly: GCA_013399695.1. Taxonomy (NCBI): domain Eukaryota; kingdom Metazoa; phylum Chordata; class Aves; order Passeriformes; family Formicariidae; genus Formicarius; species Formicarius rufipectus. Next base: position 591,898 of record VXAU01005773.1, on the reverse strand, counting down.
AAAGTCAGTCAAGTTTGAAATACAAGTAAGATGCAGTTTGCTTTTTCCCTCTCTAATAAACAGCATAATTAATCCAGTTCTAAGCCTAATGGCAAATTATTTATGACCTGGACTCTTTAAAATCAAATACAAATTGAAGAGATGAAGGGGTGTGGAAGGCTGTTTCACTTTTGAAAGATACTTGCTTAATTATTTAAGTAGAAACAGGAAATACTGCTGAGTTTCCAGGCAGTGCTACACAGGATGTGTATTTGACTGGATTATCACAGCAGCAATCTTTTAGAGGATTAAAAAAATTCCTATTGATCTTTAGAAAGTTTCTGGGAGAGAAAGGTATGTGACATTGTTACATATTCATGTATTCTCTGAATACCTTGCTATAAACCCAGAACACAAGTTTTGAGTCCAAAGGCTGAAAGCCTTCCTGCACTGCACCTACTAGGTCTGCTGTTATCACTGTAGGACCACTTATGCTACCCAGATGGCTACTGCTGCAGAAAGTTAGCTTACTGCGCATTTGGCATACTATTTAAACATTTGCTTCAGAAACTTGCATTCTAATCATAACCCTTAATACTTTATTACTTATACAGGAAAATATCTTAAAAAAATGTCTCATGCTCAGTTGCCAGTGATGTGTCTTTTGTTAGCAGTGGTTAGAAAAAAAACTCAATTGATTGCTAAGCCCCACATATACAGAAGGCTCAGAAGGCATCTGACTACAGGAAAAAGAGAGACAGAGTGTAAAACCATGTGATATTTAATATTCCTGAACCCGAATCAATGCTACAGCCATAACAATATTGCTGTGATTCAAAATATTTTAAAAATGTTAACAGTCTGAGGCAGAGTTAACATGCTTACAGCAAACTACCATCTGCATTTTATTTCCTTCTTTTTCCCTGAGCGAGAGAAGGATTATTGAAAGTACACTGTACTTACTAGCAATCTCTTATCAAGGTTGGCTTTCCTTAAAGCAGAGGTAACAGAATTGGCATCTTTCTCTGCCATCCATGCTTTAAAAAGCTTTACAGCAAAAGAGGCTGCAATCCCTGTTTGAGAAAAGCATGTTTTAGAATTTTGCAATATGAATTAGAGTTGACTGTAAGAATTACAAGGTCACAAAACAGTTACAAGACTATGGAAATAAAATACATTTATGACTGCGGGACCAAACAAATAGAGCTGAAATGCTTAATTTTAGCTTTAATCCAATACTAATTTTCTGAAGTATGCAAGATTGTTTGAAAATATTTTCATTCTGTATTGCCCATCTCCATTCAACTGTTCAAAGATTTTTCTTTGCAGTTATTTTTCCTACATTCTCAATTCATAGACCGAATCCCATGCAAAAGGAAAAATTAGGCATTAAATGAGTTAGGAAAATGAAGGCACAGAACAATAAAGGAGAGTTAGGAATAAGAACTGGAAAAAAAATGTATATTCAAATAATTTTTTAGCTAGCCCTGGAATCGGGTTAAGTAACTTCACAACTTCAAGGTGACTTATGGTACTGTGCCCTCCTGGGAGACATTTAGTAGTTGCTAGGCCCAAGCACAATTACTATTTTAAGTGGAAAAATTCCTTCTTGGAGGCATAAGTTAATATTTTGTGCATTATATCAAACCTCTGCTAGCAGGGGAGAGAATAGACCATTAGGTACATACATCCTGTTTCCCAGAGCTGCACCACCACAGCTCTGCCTCAGCTTCTTGTCTGTGAGCAGCAAGTGCAGGGAGCTGAAGGAAGCTGAAAGGTCTCAGAGATGGAGACCCAGCTCATTCTTGAGGAAGGTCACCTGCGGGTCAGTTTTGCTTCTCTCTACTACACTCACACCAACATCTGCAGTGCTACTGAGTGCAATGACAATGATAACGCATAATGAAAAGCATAATCCTGTGCTACAGTCAGTCACTGTAGTTTTCTGTTGCACCTCCAAAGAGCCACAAAGCTCTGACAGCTAGATGGGCCCTACTAGTAGGAAGGAGCATCATCACTCAGCTGCTTTATAGATAGATATGCATTCTTTTTATTTTTAGGATACACTGACTACATGAGTCATCAAATAAGAACAGAAGAGATTATTCCCAGAACAGTATAAAGTTCATTGACAATCATTACAGATCTTGACTGTTATGAGTTCTGGCAACTGTATTTCAGGAGCTTAGTCATAAGGCAGGATCCTTAGAGAAGTACTCCATGGAACCACGGGCACATGACACCACTCCAAGAGAGGCTTGCAAATACTACCTGGGGCTTGTTTTATATGCTGGACAGCGGGTTTCAAGTGGAACCAGCATGATGCAGCAATCCTAAGCGCTGCAGTCTGACTAGTCAAGACTCACAAAACCTGTTCAACCAACAAGTGACTTAGGCATAGCTTCCACCTGCAAACTTCTCTACATCCAATATGTGCTTATGTGCACAATACCAACATTGAAAGAATGGTCCTTGTCCCCAAGCACTGTCCCAATACACGTCCTAAATAGTTTTTCAAGTTTTAGCTTAAAACAAAGTAACTTTAATGCCAGAGTCAGTATTTGAGGTTGTTCTAGGGCTTCACTAACCACAAATTTTCAAACTTGCCTCTAATTTACTGCCCAGATTTATCACTGGCCAGTTTCTGTACTCTATGCATATGCTGCCAACTGTCTTTTCCTTTAAACAGCTCTTATCTTTTTTCTGTTTTTTGTTTGGTTGGTTTTGGGTTGTTTGTTTTAGGTTTTTTTTTTCCTATTTGCAGAAAGTAACTTTAATCATTTATTGTATTGATTAAACCTATTAGCTGCTCTTTGCATTTGCACTATTTTTCCAGCATGGGTGCCAGAAGGGTACGCTTAACTCTGATAAGGTTCCACCACTGCCTAGACCTTTCCCTGTCTCTGCTACAAATATGTCAGCAACCCACACAGGACATTTTTGTTTTCCATCTACATTTGACAGTAAAAGTAATGATAACACTGAAATAGGGTAAACTGAAAATAAGTTAGGTATTTGTACTCAAACTTGCTAGATCTCCTGTCTGCATAATCACCCTTTTCTCACTTTCAGCTGTTTGCCAGTGTTACAATTTCCAAGACGACCAACAACTCCCTCAGCTCACCTAATTGTTTCCTTACGAATTTTAACCTCACTTGACTGTAGCATTGTTTTCTTCATAAATCAAAGAAAGCTTTAAGCATATTCAAACATAATCTACCTGTTCTGCCTGTCTCTTTCCCCCTTTTTTCAACTACCTTTGATTATTATCTTTAATTATTTTTCCATAAAATGTCCATTCCAGGGCACCCATGAACAATCTTTCCTCAAATGCTGTCACAGGCACATCTTTAGTACATATTAACCAAGCACCAAAAGTGTATGTAAGCTCCTGATAACAGTTCAGGGCTCCTAGAAACATAAATTTATAATGCAAATAAGAATTGTATTCCTAAAATGTTACATTTAAAATACAAGTATTTACATGATTTTTTAAAATTTGAATTTTCAGATGGCTCATCTTCCCACAACTAGGAAGACATTAATTCAAAAACACTGTAGACAATCACCCTAAAACATGGATTAGCGCTTTTGTTTGAATTTTTTCCTAGTTTAATTCTGATTCCAAAAGCTGTGAGTGATGACAGAGCAAAGCCGCAGCTGTGGCTTTTCTTTCTGCAGCATTTAGAAAACAAATGTAATGGTTAGCATGCTGTAAATGAGAACATGGAGTTAGAATAATTATTTTTGAATGAAAGTTAGAATATATTTTAGATAATATATAACTCTTTAAAGAAAACAAAAAAAAAACATCATGAAAACTGTTTCACACTAACAGTACATTTGCAATTATGTCAGTCGGTAACTGTCAGCGAAAGAAACTGTTGAGCAAGCAGTTGGAAAACGAGGACTCCAAAGTAGATGATTACAAATACGTAACAAAAACTCTTAAAAAAAGTAATCTCAAAAAGGCATTATGCCCTAAGACTAAAAGAACATTTACTCATCATGTGGTAAGTACAAGTCCCTGGGAAAGTTTATCACTGATCACTACTAGTAGGAAGGCAAAATGAGGGATTGATGTGTTTCCTTCCGCAATATCCCGTCGGCCTGCACGTACTCCCTGTCCCACTTCCCCCTCACATGCAGAAGATACTGGCAATGTTTGAAAAAATGCTAGCAAACATATGTCAGACATAGATGTTATATTTCTTACCTTTATAGTATCACAGCAATACATCCATTCTACAATGCTGCACACACAAGTATGACTTCCAGAAAAACATAAATCCTTTGGGGTTTGTTTTTGCTATTTGTTGCTTTTTTTCTATATCTGACTGCCCTTTTACTAGATTTCAAAAAGTATGTAGGCCATTACTGTCTGTATATACTTCTGCTTTGAAATACTGATTTCTGTTGCTCCATTACAAGTTTCTATCTTCAATTTTATTGCAACATATATCTATTATGTTGCAATAAAATACATCTCCTATAGAAAAGTTAATGTAATTAAAAAAAAAACACAGACAATTACCTTCTTTGACTATATTGTCAGTGAAGAGGCTTGTTAAAATCGTAGCAGGAAGAGTCCCGTTGGCTAACAGGATGCCAGAAAGCATTGCCAGTTTTGTCTGCTCCGTCTCAGTAAAGGCTTTAAGAAACAGCAGGAGCTATGGGTCAGACAAGGAAAAAGAAAAAAAGAAGAAATATTTGAGGCACAGGCAATGATAACAGGTAGAGATGAATATCAACAAACGGTTTAATTTCTTATTTCTCAGGAAGTCTTGCTACAAATAATAGCAATCACATCAAAATCTATCCTGACATATGGCTGTGCCATTTCACTGATACCTTGTAATTTCATTTTCTGTAAAGACACGAGCCAACACCTGAAGAAAGATGGAGAGATACTATTTACAAGAGCATGTAGTGACAGGAAAAGGGGGAAAGGCTTCAAACTGAGCACAGGGTTAGATTAGATATTAGGAAGAAATTCTTTACCGTGAGGGTGGCGAGGCATGGGAACAGGCTGCCCAGAGAAGTTGTGGATGCTCCATCCCTGGGAGTGTTCAGGGCTGGGCTGGATTGCACTCTTAGCAACGTGATGTTATGGGTGTCCCTGCCCATGGCAGGGGGGTTGGAACTAAATGACCTTTCAGATCCATTCCAACCCAAAGCATACTATGATTCTGTGTGGAATATGGACTTGGCCAGGTAGAAAAGACCTGTCTTCTCCAAATATATATATATACACATATATGTAGAAAAAAGTGCCTGCTACAGGTTTGAAACATAGAGAAATCAGACAGGAGAGCCTGCCTATTCACATCTTCAGACTTCCAGCTCAGCCACACAAAGCTGCAGTTCATTCTCTAGCTTTCAAAAACTATTGCTGATGCAAACAATAAAAGGATGAGAAAGTTTCCTGTTTTTCTTTTGGGGAAGGGAACACAGCACAATTACAGCAGATTTTTTTACTGGCTAAAATAAGAAATGTATTTCAAGTTTAGATATTCTCTACAAAGCTGATAAAAGACATACAGGAACACAAGATGCTTTAAGACCTTGCCATTCCCAGCACTAATTACAAGAGAAAACAAATAGCTTCAGAAAAAATTACAAATCTCATTATCTTAAGTGCTAGAAGACCTGAAATACATATACACCTCCTAAAAGTCTAAAAATAGCAATTAAGTATCTATTTTTAAAATCTTAACTTCATATGTTTAGATGAATAACTTGAGAGTATACTGAAGTACATTACATCCTTTTTCCATTACAGCAGGAAAAAAGTAGTGCAAAATGAGCTTTTGTCAATGGCATTACTGTTAACAATATGTTCTTAATGTGCTGTTAGCAATCACAATATGGGTGATGAAAAAAAGGAGGTGAGACAACAAAGGGCAGCTTCATTCAACATCCAAAGCTGCTGACTCCATCAATTACAAATTTACTATCACCACAGAAAAAGAAAAAATACTGCAGATAAGATTTTCTGGAGTTAAAAAGGAATTCTCATCTTCGTAAGGAAGAAGAAATGACACCCCTTCAAAAGGGTGTCATGACCTTCTGCTGTCATGACACTCTTTTTCCTTTTCTAAATGAGCAACAGATGCAATCAAAGCAAAACAGCTTGTTTTGATAGAAAATTCCCACCAGGTTTTCACATTATGCATATTTTTTAATTACCAGATTCTACCCATTCAAAGGGACAAAATATCACACATGTCCTTGTGCTTGTTTGTTTCATGGACAGACAGGGATCTTCTCCAAGATACCTAAGCAGCTTATCATTAGCTGTAAAGCTTTCTGAATGCAGTGATGTTTTAAAAATCCAGATAACTAATGAAGTTATTAAACTCATGCAGTGTTTTATGAATAGTTCTTCTCTGCAGCAGTGAACAGAACTGAAAAAAACTCATTCATATGGCAGTACTTACATAACATCAGCTTTAAATTACAGCTTACACAGGCCTGAATGATTCAGCCACAGACAAATCACACGGGATTTTTTTTTGTGGGCTTCAGCCAAATGATTGCAACATGCAGTTTTAGCTTAAAAGAAAAATCATGAAACTATAAAACATCAAGGTGTAAGTTTATTTCAACAAACTGACTCAATCAAAAAAAAAATATATGAAAATTTTGGATGTAGAAGAATAGAATTATTATTTCTATATATATGAATGAGAAACAAGTCCTGCGCTGTATTTCCAAATGCAGCAACTGACTGGTGTATATAATGGTGCAGGAAAAGGAACTCCACGGCCACATTTAATGGGAAGACTGAAAATATTTTTTCAGAATTTCAATATAAGCTGAGTGTAAAATGGAAGCCTGGGGATTTAAAGCTTGCTTTATACAAGCTTTATCAACACAACTGTACCAAAATGAGATCTGCCCAAGGAAAAAAAATCAGAATTAGACCTTTTACTCTTTGCTATAAGTATTGAGACTGTTAAGAAAGAGGACACACCTTCACACTTCTGCGCAGCCTACTTAACTCTTTTTTTCTTTTGCTTCTACATAAGCAAAAGATGAGGATTTTGATTTGAAAGTGGCAGGACTGACTACTTTAATGTAACAGACCGGGTTTTGACATCCTCCTGAGCTGTAATGTCCATCAGGTCTTGTCAGTAATGTGTAGATCATGAACAGTTACACCCATTCATGTCAGACTTGAGTCAGGAAAGCAACAATATCAAGAAATCCCTCTGCAAAGCCAGAGTTACACAGTACCAGATGGATTCTATGGGAAGGACATCCAAAAATTTAATCAACTCTAGTTTTGAGAAATCTGTATTTGTCCAACTGTTTTGGAAGGTCTGAAATTACATGTCTGTGCAGTTTGCAGCCTTATCTTCTTCCCTTTCCTCTGAAATGTGCTCCTTGTAAGTTCTTAGCATGGTTTCTGGTGTTTGTGAACTGCATCCCACTGCACTATGTTTTGAGCAGCACTCTCACCTTCTACACATTTCTCACTACTTAATATACTGTTGGTGCTCCTAGCACAGATTTTTGTTTTACTAGTATTTTTTAAAAGCAGCTCAAACTTGGACTTGTCATTTTCTGGTGTTTAAGTGTACTATTCTGTATTTTCAAGTAACTGTGAAACAGTCTAATTTAGGGGAAGACTGGTTGATAGGAGGAACTAAAACCTTTCATAAATCCATTTTAAAAACATCAAAGAACAAAAATTTCAGTCCAAAGTTGTTATTTCAGATTTTTATTGCTGATTACTTTAAGAGCTCTTCTTTCACCATCATGATTACAAACCTCACCAGGGAAGTCACAAAATGTCCAAGTCACTTCAGAATAGCACCCAACCACCCACAGAACATTCTCCAAGCTGATGCTTCCCTGCTGTTAGCCAAGCACGGACATTACTGCTGTCATTAGAGATACAGACCGAGTCCAGGCATAAAAAGGGCAGCCCTGGCTCATAATTTTGTATTTCTATTATAGCTGAAAGTACTCTGACCTATTTAAGTGGGAGTTCAGAACACCTAATAAGCACAAGACCAGACCTAATGTGCTGTTCCATGTTATTTTTGTCTTTTAAATGCAAATTATGGGCATAAAAGATATGCCTGAGTAAAGACACACATGCAACATTAAAAAGCACACAAGAAACACTTTTGCTCTCCTCTTGTCATCTGAAAGTCTTACTATTGAAAATTAAGGAACTCTACCCACACAGGGACTGTGGTGTCTTTTTGTATCTTCATTATCTGAACTGACCAATAGCTGACAGTTTGTCACATCTGTAGACAGCACTGAATTGTCAACAATGGAGAAGGTGATACCTTAACATAACAAGAGATTTTCCCTGACTGATTCTTGCCTTTCATTTATCTGACTTAAGGCATCTCTGTTTACTCCCCACTTGATTCTCAGAATGTTATTCTCCTCTTATTTACTAAGTCTTAGCTTGATTTGTGGTTCTTTCATTAGGAAAACAGGAACATGAATAAGGAAGATCACAACATGTCTCAGTACTTCAGACTTCTTCACATGACTCAATAACATTTACCTGTACTTTACCCCAATTTTGATAATAAAAACCTATATAGAACCTACATATTTAAACACACAAACACACTACACATACAGCTAATATTGCATTCTTCATCCACTGACCTAAAAAAACCCCACATATGTAGAGGAAGATGAACACAAATTTGGAACTAAGCTTTTTACTGAAATTATTGCAAAATGTTGTCATAGGTCTATGTCAGTACACTGGGCAATACTCAGATGAACTTAAGCTGCCTACATCAAAAAACATCACGTGAGCAATGCATTTAAACATCTCTGTCTTCTGTTGAAATCACTTGCACAAAATAATTTAGACGTAGAACTTTAGAGATATGGTTTGATTATGCCATTAGAAAAAGTAATTGGCAATCCTGGGGGGAGAGAGTTAAGAAATAAAACATCTGAAAGTCGGAAGCAGACAACAAGGAGAATGAATGACAAAAGCTAGGACCTAGAAGACAAATACTTGTGGAAATACTTCCATTTAAGATGAAATCTCTTGAAGGAGAAGTCCCACAGACACCATCTGCTTCTTCAGAATGAACTGCTGGTACTGCCTTGGTTTTTTTAGCATGCCTTTTTCTGCAATAAGAGTTACTTTTCCCCCAAGTGCTGCCTAATGAGTCTGCCAGAAAAATCACTGTCTTTGCTGGGACAGTGACCCATGAAAAAATATCAGGGAGTTGCTCTCTTACATTTCTAACCACCACTAATTGCAGTAGTCTTTGAACTACTTGATCTTGCAGAAACATCTTTTAAAAATATGAATGTATCTATCCTCTAGCCCTTTATAGGCAGCTCCTTCTGCACATGTTACAGCACACAGAAACTAAAGAATTCATTAGTTAAAAACCCAGCAGACTCATCTGAGAGAATACAGTCACTTGGTGGGTCCACACAAGCAGAGGGAGAGAGAAGGTAAGCAAAAGATACCTACAAATAGTCTCAAGGTTTTTAAGGGCAATAGTAGTGCAGGTGCAATACACAGGCCCAAACACCTTCACAACCACCTTCTCAGTTTCTAGTTCTTTAATAAACTGCATTAACCAAGCAAGAGAGTGCATCCAGCACCTCCAGAAGCCACACCAAGACTTGCATCAGCACCATGGAAGGTGATTGAAGGGTAGGTGGGAAAATTTCCCCTTAACCTTAGGACCATTATGCAAACCTCATCTTGTGATTTGTCACACAAGATGTAATCTGACACTGAAAACTACACAAAAAGCATGCACATAAAATTGAGGCTTGCAGTCTGCCAAGGTGAACAAGCTCACTCTGGCCCCATGCTTTCATAGCTAGGATGTTTCCAGTGACTTTAAATGAGTAGCGTGGCTCCATTTCATACTGCACCTCAAATTACTGCTTTCTTTCAAGCTGGCATATGGCTAACTTCACATCAGAGGCACCTGTTCCTCAACTGAAGAGTTAAATTATTACATATTAACCACAGTCTCATCTTGTCACTAAGTGTGCAAAGTGAATTTTTAGAAACTTAAGAGGATTCAAAACTAAGCAAGTTAGAGAAGAGAGAGGAGGCGGCTTGAATTGACATGGCATTTGCCTAATGTGCTGAATGCTCTCAAACTTGAATGCTGTGAGTCAGCGCTTCTCATGTCAGTGATTATAGTAATTAACAGCAGGAACATTAGATTTGTGTGGGGAAAGAGGTAAATTTAGGTCTTTAGAATGACGTACTGAGTAATCAGCATCAGTTGAAAGGCATGCTGGCCACAAGTGTAAAAATAATTTCCTATATGAGAGAGAGTGCATAAATCAGAGCCAAATTTATTCAGCCACAAGATGTGGTGGTGAAGCATCATGTTTCAGGAGTGCCCTCATCTGACCCTTGCAGCAGTTTTTCTAATGTCTAAATAATATGCAAACTTGTATGTTTAACAAACATGGGTTTTTAGTCACATGACAGGTTTTGCGATTATCAGCATTCTGATTAATTTACAGCACAGTACAGTGTTTATTACTAGTTCAGACCATTAGAAAAATATATTTACATCTGTTACTAGGAACTGAAAATAGACAAAATAAATCTGTATTTTGTTTTTCAAACGCTTCTACCCTGGTTTCTCCCATCTCCTTATAATTCAGTATCACAAAACAAACAATATCCACTACAATCTAAAAGGCAAATCCTGAGCACTCTGCCACTGGTGAGGACTTTTTCTTGCATGTATCTGCGGCCTCAAATACAAAAACTTGTGGTTAGGATTCATTCCACAGTGCAGAACAGGTTTAATACTCATACATCAAGTGACATTCTGCATAACAGATTTGTATTCTTTCAAAAAAACCAGAGAGCTGTTCTATTATCAGAACAGTAACACCACCTCTCTTAAGAACTATACCCCAAAGCATATCAAAGTTCTGCACAAAAAAGCCTGGAATAAGAAGGTGAGTTTGGTCAAAACAACCAAAGGAATCATTAATTCAGAATTACTCTACATCAAGTGCTGCCTGCAGTATTCCACAGAGCTAAATTTGCAGAGTAAAGCTGCCTTCTGTAGATTCCATCCTCTTTTCTAGTAGAGCTAGACAAAATACTTAAAAGTGCCACATTTGTACATATACAATTATATCAGAGGTAGGGTAAAAAATATTAACATTCCAGGAAAGACTGCCATCATCATTACCTTTTTGATTTCATCTTCAAATGCTTTCTCCAAGTATTTGTATCTCCTGATAAGTTTATTGAAGACCTAAAGACAAACACAGATTGACTTAAAAAGTGTAACGACTACAGCCATCTTTCTTTACAAAAAAAGAAAAAGGGAAACAAGACTAACACTACTGAATCCATATAGAGTATCTTTGACTAATTCATGACAAGACATTTTTTATTTTTACTATCTCCACAGTAGGAAAGAAAATGTAGAAAGCACTGCTGGCTTCTCACCTTCTAATATTCCGCTGCACAGTTTCTTTAACATGTTTCCAGGAAATAAGCAGTTTGCAGATGGTATTTCTACCATTATCTGTTGCATTGTCTGACTCATGGAGACCATGAAACATCCTTCTCTATCAGTTTGTTCACAAGTGGAAAAATACAAGTTTTGCAATTTTTCCTTCACAGAGCAATTCTTGAATCAGAGAATTTACTGCAGTTTGAGTCTTATTTTTGCATTTCTCAAAATTTTATTCCTACTCTATTTTTCATCCCATCCATACATCAAAAGCAAGGGAGAGTAAGAGAAGGTTAACTCTGCACCCTTCCCTGGGTAGTGCAGCTCTGAGGAAGCTGTCAGCTGAGGCTGATAGAGTGAGGCAGTCAGGATGCTGGCCATCTTCAGCACATGCAGGATCTTTGCAAATCAACTAACAAATGTTTACAACAAAACACTCTACTGCCAAAGAAAGAGGAAGAACAGTTGACAAAAATTTTACAACAATTATGTTATTGAAAACACTTTTCTCCGTTTTTCACCATTTGTTTCCCATCACAACCACAGATTATGAAACTAGAAGCAGCACAGGTGCAGAGTGAATTCAAGGTCAAAAAGGAAGAGGTGAAAAATTAAATAAACAAATAATTGCTTGCACAAGTGTACAAAGGCACAAAACATATGACTGTCAGAAGTAAAAAGGTTTATGTGGGGAACAAATAACATGGGGGATGGGGGCGAATTAAGTGTAGAAAATTTCAATTTACTTTTGAGAAGATAAAATACATTCAAACATCCTAAATGGAAGCATTTTGTCTCAGAAAAAGTGAAAAATCAAGTTGAAGCTATGCTGTGAGGCAAAGAGACACAGAATTCTAATAAAATATGGTGTAATATGAAAATATAAGGTGCCTCCACGTTCACATTTCCAAACAAAATGTTGTATATTTTCATAAGCCCTTTTAAATGACAGACATACACTTCATATGCAAATAAGCTACTAAAATATAAAAAATAGCTTTAGTCTTTTTACTTGAAGCTTTTTCACTCTTGTAATTATTTCTATGATTAAATCCACAAAAAAACCCAAGCTACTGGTTCATTTGCGAGTCAGAGCAAGAAGTTACCTTCTAGGTATAGATAAGAAAATTCTAAACACTATTTTAGATTAGCTCCATTTTTTTGATAACTGAATAAGAACTCTATTTTCCATTATGCTTGGGAAAAAAAAAATTAAAACCAAACCAAAACAAAAAAAACCCCAAAAACAAAAAACAATCAAACAAAGAAAAAAAAAAAACACAACAAAAAAACCCACAAAACAACAACAACAAAAAAACCACACAAAAAAAGACAAAAAAACCAAAACAAAACAAAAAAACCCAAAAACAAACAACAACAACAACAACAACAAAAAAGACAAAAAAAACCCAAACACAAACCACAAAAACTAACTGGTAAGGTCAACAAAAGGACACATCTCTCCAGGTATTAATTATAAAATGTTGACTTATTTTGGTGCCTTTTGGTTTGAAACGCAGAGAATACACTGAAAATTCCACTGCTTCAAATCCTGAAGCGAAGCTTTCTTTTCCATTTTTTAATATGCAATCTTCTACTTTAAAGTTAAATTTCTCCTTGGAGAACTGGTGTTGACAATTTTTTTTACACAGCCATTAAAATATTAAAATTCATGAAGACAGAATCAATGCTTTTACCAGTAACAGATTTTGCTGTTTTAAGAAATTATAAAGTTGATGCACAAGAAATATTGACCCTTTTTCAAAAAACTAGTATATTTCACTTCTTTATATTATCAGAGATATGTTTTGAACAAAGCTTTCTGCTATTAAGCAAACATTTGTCTCTGATGCAGATTTTGATCCTGGCACCCTTAAAAGCAGCCATGCACCTTTGCAGCAACTTGCCACCCTAGATACCTTAGCAGGGACAGTGGCTTTTATTCTTTTACGTGCTGTCTCCATCATTCCAATAATAACCAGTTATTTTAAAAGACAAATATATTACTTAATTAACAAAAGATTTTTGACATACAGGAGCTGCAATGGTATTGCATTTTTATGCAATCCCACTTGTATCCAGAATTGAATAGTGGATTTGAACTTTCTATAGAATTCTTACTGTACTTTCTCATATAATCATTATCTTGCATTAAGCAGTTAGATTCTTGCCAAGAATGCTTTAGGCTTCATTACTTTTTTGTGTTAATTTTACATAGACCTATTGGTGCAAGCCTTATTCCTGCTAGAAGAAATTATATATCACATATGTAGGAGAAATGAAAGCTCTTGTAATATATGCCCAATTCCTAACTAGTTATACAACGAAAGGTTTGAGGCAGGAGCTTTATATTTTTTGTCATTTTTATATTTCACAGAATTGTTTAGGTTGGAAAGTACCTTTAAGATTGAGTCCAACTGTTAACCCAGCACTTGCAAGTCACACTAAACCTTGTCCCTAGGCACCACGCCTACACATCTTTTAAATACCTCCAAGGATGGTGATTTCACCACTTTTCTGGGCAGTCTACTGTAATGTTTGACAACGCTTTCGGTGAGGAAATTTCTCCTAATATCCACCTAACCCTCCCCTCTCACATCTTAAGGCCATTTCTTCTTGCTTTGTCACTTGTTACCTTGGAGAAGAGGCTGACCTACACCTGGCTACAACCTTCTTCAGGTAGTTGTAGAGAGCAATAAGGTCACCCCTGAACCTCATTTTCTTCAGGCTAAACAACCCCAGTTCCTTCACCCACTCCTCCTAAGACTTGTGCTTCAGACCCTTCACCAGCTTTCTTGCCCTTCTCTGGACATGCTCTGGCTCCTCAATGTCTTTCTTGTAGTGAGGGGCCCAGAACTGAATACAGAATTTGAGATGAAGCCTCACCAGTGCCAAGTACAGAGGAACACTCACTGCCTTGGTCACCCTACTGCTGATAGAAGCTGTATTTCTGATACAGCTCTTCCATTTCTAAAAATATGCTCATGCAAATCTTTCAGTCTGCATACAGAAAAGGTCAACAAAAATAATAAAGGTGGTGGCTAGAAACAGACTCAACCAATAGACTGAGATAAAAAAACCTGTTTGTAAAACAAAGCATTGCCAACTGTGATCAGATTATCTTAAGACATCCTATTTTCTTACCTAAAATGCATCAGTTAGGACAAATTACTCATTAACTGGATTTTCAATTGGCCTGTAACTAGCCTACTACAGCCTAGACAGTCTGCAGATGTTCCACTGTAATCCCTTTTGATATATAAATGGAACACAGTAATCAACTAAGCCTCTACTGACCTGAGCATAATTTCGGATGGCATCATGATCTTCATCTGCAAAAAATACACAGTGGTTGGTCATCTTGGACTTATCGTTGTCATCTATGCGTGTGCCTCCAGGAGCTAAAAGAAAGGAGAAAAAAAGGCAGGGAACAATTTCTTACTTTAGAGGATGTCTATGTAAGATTTACCCAGTCTAGTAAGTCTTATGTCAGTATCACTGAGGTAAAAGACCAGGGTAGCAGTTAGAAGGGGAAAGAAAGGAACAGAGAGGGTCAAGCTTTGCTAAGATGTGGTAGTATCTGAGAGAAAGGACACCTGGCCAATATCCTGCACCTCAAATCACACAGACCCCACAGGACTGAGTGATTCAGTTCACACTGAGGAATCAGCTGGTTTTGAGAGCACTGAGAGTCATCAATTGAGAATGGGCTGGAGCACAACCTTTGTGCATATTTTAACTACTACTATAAATATCACAATAATGAAAATCCTTTCCAAAGAGAAAACTAATTTGAGGACTTGGAACACTAACTACTAACTCCTTTATTGTTTACCAGCTCATGTAAACATTAAGAATACTGGCTTATTTTGTTGAGAGTTTTTTCCTACATATTTACACTAGCTTTTGATTCCTGCATTACCTCAGATCTTCAAAAACATCCTTCCTTACATGCCAAAGAGCAGGAAGCAGGAGTCAAACAACTCGACCAGTAAAAGGAAGGTGAAGGCCATGTTTTTGCAAAAGCTGTCACTGATACCTGGGAGAAATGTCCCATGAACATCCATAAAGCACTCCTCATTATCCTTTAATTTTCCTCTCAGCCTTTGTTGCAGTATCTCCAAAGCAAAACTTGCAACAGCTAATAACCGGAGTGCTGTATTACATCTTTTCACATTAATAAGGCCCTCTGTCTTCTCTAGTTAGGTCATCTCTCATTTTCTTTGCTATTGGAATTACATGCTGGTTTAGCTCAGACTGGAGGGTTCTCAGCAGTATCCATCAAGTGCACAGGTCTAACTGCACAACAAACAGTGCTATGATATGAGATGCAAGCAGCATCTAGGTAAGTGAAATTGTAATACAGGTTATAATTTCCACTGTAAAGAAAGACAGCATCTTGAAAGAGGCAAACAAGGCTCATCATCAAAATTCTCTTTCAGATGCTCTGCAGGTTACCTAACATGCTGCCAGCTACCAAAATATCAAAGAGCGTGTCAGCATAGCGGCGATAATCGAGCCGTGAGCCTGCTGCATCCAGAAACTTGGCTATAGCCTCCAGGTCATTCCCAGCTTCATTGAGGCCTTGGACAATCGTATCCCTGAAGACTGTGGGTTCAAATTTCTCCTTTTCATCTGAAACAGAGATAAAGGAGAGAGACAGTTTTTAAACTTTCTGTTAAAATCCTGTATCAGCCAGAAACTGAAATGACAATGGCACCTACATATAAGCTCATTCTGGTCAACACATCAAAAGTTTGTTTGGCTTGTATTGCCTCTGGAAATTCTGCAGTGTTTACCCTTGCTTCCCTCTTCTCCTCATCTCCCAACACCAAACCTTCTCATCTGTCCTGGTTTTAGTAGCCAGGATCAGTTTGTCACTGTGTGGGTGTGTATTCTAAAACCTCTATGCCATTTTTTCGCATGAACTGCTCACAATGGCACATTAGCAGCTATTGTCTAAGGCACAGCACACCCCTCAGGCTGCAGGCTGGGTGTTTTGGAACTTCTATGAGATAAGGAAATTCTTCTGCCTCCACACCCACCTGAGGGGTCATGTCTGCTAATGGCCCATCAGGGGTATCAAAAATAGGCCACTGTTTATCTCACAGAGTAAATCACCCACTGTTTAAGTCTTCGCCCTGGGGGAGGGACTGATCGGAGCCTAAGTGAATATAAGCAGAGAATTTTTGGCTCTGGGAGCTCTCTTCAGATCCAGAAGGGGACCAGCAGACTGTGACTGCCACCAGACTGCAACCATCACTTTCACCAGCAGAGGAGTTGCACTGCTCTTCGGAGGGACACGCCAAAGCTTTTTCTTCCCATCCACCAACCCCCCCCCCCCCCCCGGGGGTGACCCAGCACCGGCTACTCATCTCATCACCTGCGGTCTGTAAAATACCTCCGTGCCTGCCAGGGACAGAGACTGGGGGAGGGAAGGGGTTTTGCTCAGGTTGTTTTTTTTTCTATTTTACTCGGTTAGTTCTGGTTGTTTTTGTTTATCTTAAATATATAGATATATATAAATTATAGCTAGGAACTGTTATCCTTCCATTTATCATATATTAAAATTTGTTTTGAAATTGAAGGAGATTTGTCCCTCTGTTTTAGCTATAAATTTTTCTAAGCTCTCTAAACTTAGACATCATCTTACAACACCAAACATACAAACATATTGGAATAAATAAAGGAGAGGAAAAGCAACTATTGAAATTGTTTTCAAACTTCATACTCTTATCTTCTTGAAGGGATTATCACACATGTATCACTGTGCATTGCTAAATCTGAGAGCAGAGTGAAGAGAATGTCTGCTATGTGTTCATAATCTCACTGTAGGAACACTCCATTTTTCATTTCTTGTTATTTTTCTTTAAAGAACTATGGTCACACAGCTAAAATGTTTTCAAAAAGACAAGTCTTCAGAAAAAGAGATCAAAGTATTAGTACAACTAGTTTTGCATAAACTTTAGGACCCAGCAACACGGTGTAACCAAGAATTCATCTTTCATATTCACAGACCTAAGCAGCACTAGAAACACAGAAACACAGTGCTCACGCTGCATTTTCTGCAGCTGTCTCTTGGTGAACTTAAGGTACAGTCCAGACTCCCAGACAACATCCCTATGTCAGTGTCATTAGTCACAACAGACGTAACTGCAACCCTCAGATAAATCTAGGGAGACTTACCCGTACTTCCTGCTGCCTTTTCGTGCAGTCTGTTAACAGCTTACCACAGACTCTTGAAGCTTCTTAAGAAAAGAGGTCACAGCTTTATATATGAGCACATATGAAACACCTGTTACTGTCAAAATAACTTGTGAAACAGAACT
Organism: Formicarius rufipectus; assembly: GCA_013399695.1. Taxonomy (NCBI): domain Eukaryota; kingdom Metazoa; phylum Chordata; class Aves; order Passeriformes; family Formicariidae; genus Formicarius; species Formicarius rufipectus. Next base: position 574,137 of record VXAU01005773.1, on the reverse strand, counting down.
GCAAGCTGCTTGTGCACTCAAGACCAGGTTTGTTATCACCTGCTGACACAAATATTGGTACAGGCTCCTGAAAAACCTGCAAATGTTATATCCAGAGGATCAATCCAAAGATTTTTACTTACTAAGATAAAACAGGATTGCTTAAATTCTTGTCTAAACATGTGCTAATGCAGTCTGAAACACACCAGCTTCAACTCTTGCAGACTTTTTGTGGCAAAAGACTTTTTTCTGGCCTTTACACATCCTCTGGCTGCAGGCTTCTGTTCCCTGCTACTCATAGTGCACCTTTTCATCCTAGCCATTAACCAAGAGACCTCACTTTCTAATAGCCTTTCTTCCCCTGTTTCTTCCGTCCTGCCACAGCAGTCTTACAAAAGTGACTATTTTACATACAGTTCCTACTTTTATTAACATTTTTGCTTCTAATACTCTCTCCTTGTTCCCCAGCACGTACTTGGGATGCGCTCATTTTACCATCTTCAGTACATCATTTGCACATTCTCCACCACTTCCAGTGTATCCCTTTCCTCCCTAACAATCATACCTGGAAGGCACAAAACAGCCCCTTCCACTCCCAGGCCACTAGGAAGCTCAGATGACTAGTCAGTCTGCCCTTCCAATAAGCATGGCAGCACATAGCCTACTGCCTACTGCCAAAGGCTGTCCGTCACACACGAAGCACTAGAGAACTGTAGCATCCTCTTGTTTTCCAGAAATTCCCTGCTATGTCTAGTTTTTAATGACTCACTGAGTCTACTTTCCATCTCCACATCAATTCCCCATCCTCCAAACTCTGACCTCCTCAGACTAAAGCTGAGGATTACTCAACTCCATGGTCATCCAGATATATGCTTATGAAACCTAACTCAGCTCATTCTGATGCACACAACCATAGTGACAGCCTAGATTTTCCCCATCACACTCTCATCATCCAATACACTACTTAATATAGCCCTTCTCTGGACTGCAAATCACTTCTTCTGAGGCTTTTACTTCACACCAGACCTTGAAGACCTTCAGGCTCTCAGCTGTGTTACCCTGACTTCAGCTGTGATGAAAATCTGCAGTTTGCCATTTCAGTGGCCACCTCTCCTGTCTGCAGGGCAAGCTCATGGTACACAAACCAGAGAGGGTTGATGGGAGAAATGGAAGAACATGCCTTTGCTCTGGGGGAATGCCTAAAGAGAAGCATACTACTGGAATCCCATCTGAGTAATCAGATCTATTACCAAGTACTCAATTGCAGCTCTCTTCCTTCTTGAAGTACAAAAACCAAGCCAAAACAAGGAACAAAGCAAGCAAGCAACCCCCAAGTAAACCAGTCTTTTACTGAAGTGTAAGTACTTCAGTATGTGTACTTCAGGCAGTTTTATTTGTGCACAAGAAATGTAGTTCCACCCATAAATAAGTATCTGAGTATAATTACTCTCTTCTGGATTACCAAGTAAGTATCTATTATTTGCAAGGCAAAAAAAAAAAAAAAAAAAAAAAAAAAAAAAAAAAAATTTTTTTTTTTTAAAAAAAAAAAAAAAAAAAAAAAAAAAAAAAAAAAAAAAAAAAAAAAAGAATGATATATCAACCAGCAAGAAGACTGAGTTTTGTCTTAAGAGAGGAATTGAAAAAATATTCCTATTTCATTTTTTCAAACGTATTTTGTCTAAAAACTAAGATGTTCACATTTAAACTGAAAGATGCTATATGCTTGGTATCATAGGCAGGTCCACAGTTCCCAGTACAAACACCACAATTAACTCTTCTAAATATTCTTCTCCTGTCCCAGAAGTCCTCCTCTCATCTGTAGTACCCTACTATTTTCTTGTCCATCACAATATAAAAATTTTACACAGGAGAACTCTTTGCATGAAAAATTACTTATAATTTCACTTAAACATTTTCCTATCAAGTTGATGTACTGAAGAGGAATATGCTGATGTAGTACAAGAGGGTGAGTAAGAAGCCATCACCAAGAAGGGGTGACAGACTATTGAGCTGTCAAGCACGCAATTACTCAACAAGCACAGCCCCAATAACCGGCTAGCAGGGACAGGTGGCAGATCTGAGGCACACAATATCCAACACAGCTTTTCATTTTCACCATGTTCCCAGATCCTTAGACCCTTTCTTTTGTTTCTAAGAAAATCACAAAGTACATTTATATCCCTCTCCTTTAAGAATTAATTTTAAGCCCTCAGCAGAAGGCCCACAACTGTATTCTGTGGGAGAAAAAGAGATGCCTTGTTTGGCCCCTCTTTTTACTTCACATTAATGTAAAAGTTGTTAATGGTGACCTTTCACTAGATAATTTTCTTCCTGAAAGAAAGGCATAAATTTGCTGAGTTTATTTTGCATCATATTTTTAGCATATATTAATCCTATATTATCTACAGCATGGCAACAAATTTAGGTATCAGGTATTGCCTGTCAACTTACATTGTCTGAAGTGCACTGTTTGTCCCTGTTAATACTTTGGAAGCTTTTTGTCCTGTAAGTATCTGTCAACTGTCTGGACACAAATTTTCGTTACTACCTACTGGCATTTTTGCTACTCCTATTTCTTCCTCTTCCATTTCAGAACACACAAAGATATCAATTTGCATGTGTGCATACAGTCAGTGTAGTCCACATCCCATGTATACGCAAACAGAGGGGAATAAATGTATTTGGAGGCCATTTCTCTCCCTCAAACCCTCTGCTCCTAGAAAGAAACAACTATCTACAATGTTCTAAGTAGGATATTCAAATACTAAGGCAACCATGATCCCACCTTGTTTGAAGAGGAGACTTTGTGCTTTGAGCACAAAAACTAGCATTCGCATGTTAAAATTTCTATATTAAAGCCATTTAATATCCACAATTCCACTTAAATAACATCTCTCAAAAACCAAAAACCCACACCATGATCTTTCAGACTCCCCGCCACATCTTTTGCTTCTTCCATGTAGTCAATGAGTTACCTAGTGGCACTCTCAATCGCTGTAACAAAAATCTAAGGGATAGGCACTGAAACACAAATGAAATTTATTTATTTATCCTAATTACTGCTTGTATTAAACAGGAGTCAAAGACCAAATCTGTGTTAGGACCCATTACACCACAGTGCAAAATACAGACTGAAAGCCTTCATGAGAAAGAGAACATTTTCTTAGACAACTTTATCAAGTAACACATGTGCTATAACTGAGTGACCTAGACTGAAAAAATACATAGTATCAACCCAGAAGTGTGCATGTCTCATTGCCTTCATTGGTGGATCTGACAGAGGTATTTCTTTAGGGATTGTTAATTCCACTCCTCTAGCTACCTCTATATGATTGCTAGTTAATGCAGTGTACAGCCCCTACTGCATAATGCTCTGGACCATGCTGATGGAAAGTTAATCCCACTAATTACAGAAGCATTGTGACATTTAATAACAAACAATACTGGTTTCTTTTCTAGTTAGTTATACCTACAAACATTGTATGTGCATGATAGAAAATAAGTTTTGCACTTAAGAGACCACACCAGTCAAAGTGAAGAAGTGCTGGCTGCAAGACAGGAAAGAGGAGAGAAAGCTGGTACTGCCTTTCAGCATGACTGAAACCAATTATTTTGCAATTCTCATCCCAGCTTCGTGATCATCCTAGATCTCAAGACACTCACTCAGCTCTTCAGACTTATGATAGAATTTGCAATTTTTTGAGGAAGGTTACCAACTCTTTGTTTCTCTCATCCACATGAAGAAAAATGCTCTTATTTATATTTTCCTGTCATAAGACATTAAAACAAGGTGTTAGCTTTTGATCAGAAACAGGGAAGTTCAAGATGGAAAAAAGTCTGTTTCATGACAGACAGGAAACCTACCTGTGTCTGCTGGAATGATTATAATCTGCTATTGTACCAGCAATAAACCTAAGCTTTCTTTTCACAGACCAGACTTCCTTCTTTTTTGGTGGGGAGAAGATAAATTAATTTATTACAGATGTTTTTGCTCTCTGCCTCAAATTGTTGGGTATTTATCTCAGTCACCTAAAACATGACAAATGAACTCTGAGTATAGTATCAGCAAATATGTTAAGGTGACAACCACTGTACAGAATATCTGGATAACCAGTATAATTAGATCCACTCAGTGTTTTTTTTTAAATTGATGCCTACTGTACGAAAGAGGGTTGGTCATGTTTACAGAAAATCAGTACTATAACGAGTAAAATGGGACTCACACAGTGATAATTGTTTTATTTTAACAATAGACTACACTAACATAGGAGAAAGAAGTATGTATGAAAAAGGAGCTTTCTGACCTCTGTTGTTGCAGAAAGTAGGGACAATGAGATGATCTGACCATGTCATGGAGAAGGAAGGTGAGACAATTCCTTTCTAGGTATGAAAGATTCCTTTATAGATATGGCATTGATTTGAGTCAAAAAAAATAAAAACAAAAATTAAACCCAAAAAAGTCAGATAATTTTCTTTATACAATCTTTAATCAAAAGGTCAAATTTTGCTTTCTTAGTTGAAAAGAACACTTTAAGAAAAATGCAAAATGAATACTTAGCAAGTTTTCATCCTCATATGCAAATATACTGTAAATCCAGTTAGAATCCAATTTTTAACTTAAAACTTGATAGCGAATAAATACAAATTTTAAATAAAGCCCTAAGATATACAGTGAAAATAATAAAATTCATAGAGCATAGTTAAAAACAACTGGAATCTTAACATGGTTGAATAGAAGGGAGAAAAACCCTAAACTTACTGAACTTAAAATGACTATTAACAGGGCAAGTAGAATGGTTTAATCAAATAAGATAAAGCAAGAAATGTAACCTACCCCTCTTCCTAGTTTTGAACCGCTGGCCTGTTAGCACCGGCTTCTGATTCTTATTCATAAAATTTCTGGAGAAAATAAAAAAGGAAAAAAATATTTTTATTCCAGCATTTACTGACAATGGTTTAATCTAAAGGCAAAATAAACACTCATTGTAGTAAAATCCTAATATGAACGGGCAAGAGAGTTCTTGATGCATATTCAATCAAAAACTCATTATCTTCAAGATGCAGAGCACTGCAATCCAAGAATGACTTCAACAAGGTGTGCTTCTCCAAAAACCTGGCTTTTTGCACCTCTGTAAAAAGCCCTGAAAGTTCAAACCCAGCCAGGAAGGTGATGGAGCCTCTGCCCTTACTCCTTGGGCAGGGGTTCAACCACGACTGCCCACCCAGCTCATGGGGGTGCTGGGGGCACAGAAGCCACTAGGGCAGAGGCCTGAGGACCATCTGGTGGGGCTCTTCACAGCACAGGTCTCTGTGAACATCTTTCTGGCATGTTCAGCAGGCAGATGGATCCCGGGGTTACATACTGTTCTGTTAAACACATGACTATGTGGTCTAGTCACAATGCCAATATTTTAACCATCAAATCCCAACAGCAAGTCTTGACACACAATGTCAAAAAAATTGGGAAATGATAACATTAATGCCATTTTATCTAAACAAAACTATTTTTTAGCTTTGGATATAATCAGTTTAATCACACAGACACAGCTTCTGCAAAGAGCTGCTAAACCAAGAGCTGAATGCAAACAGCAGTGAATAAAAGGAAGCTTTGCTGCATGCAGAAATCTTTGCAGGTCATCCCCCTGTCCTGTCAGCAGCAGTGGCCAGCCATGAGACTCAGAGGCCACCTATTTCACACCCTGAATGTCGTTAGGACACTTCTGTATGATTTCCTTGTCCAAAATTAAGCCTTGCCTTCAAGACTTTGAACATGGTCTTCTAATAACTTTGGTTTTAAAAAAAATCTGTATTATTTCTATTTCTTCATTGCAGACTCCACAGGTCTAGCTTAAAAGTACACACACTTGTCAACATTTCTTCCTACCACGAATGGAAAGAAATTCAAGCTCCATGGCTAGAAAGATGCCATCAATCACGTGTTACTATCCAAGCAATGCTCTCCTACCCCTGAAAGTGTATTTAACTGTTACCAATGCACCAGCTATACAATATGTTACCATTTGCCAGACTACCCCTTCCAGTTGAAGCATCCCTAGCTGGCCATTTCTGCAGCGTTTCAAATGTTTAACTTGGCAAACCACAGATTTCTAGTGTACGTTCATCACTTATCCACAGTCAAAAACCACCCACAAGCACCGGAAATAACCAGTAAAGTTCAGAGTCAAGACTGAGTTTGCTTCCTGCAAGTCATAAAAACACAAAGATACAACAAGCAGTTAAACTGAGAAGTTCAGATTTACTGCTGAGATTTTAAAGCTGCAGTTGTAACAGACCACGGAGTATTTTGAAACAACTGTAACACTAAATAGCCTTCTGGAAAAATGATTTGCTCATCTGCAAAGAGAGTTAAACACTGCAAACCATGGTATCATGGAATCTTTTAAAGTGCTGTAGGATCCAAGCCTCCCTTCACAGTAGAGCCCAAAAGGCTCTTTCCCCCCATGATCTGTCTCCACGGCAGAGAACAGGAGGTGCTTTACAAATTACTTAGGTAGATAATGTAGCAGTCTACAGGGAGAAGCAACAGCCTAGCTTTTACCCAGTGACAGGCTAGATTCGACACACCCAGTTTGGTTTTCTGACCTTCAATTACTTGTAAAGAGATTGATTTACAATATTCGTCCAGGTGTTTCTGATTTGTTTTTATGGTTGGTCTGGACATCTTATGCCTTATTCTGCATCTGAAAATGTTCATTCAAAAGATAGCAGGAGGAGCCCATTAGATCTGGAAAGAAACTGTCAAGTGAGCCATGCAGCAGATAAGAATTAATCTGCTTGCTTGTAACAGCTCTTCCAGAGCACACACATGACGTCAGGCAGGGAATGACAGTGCCAATTTCCTTAACAAACACACAAAAGTCTCCAATACAGCCATACTGATACCATTTCTCTGTTTCTGTAACAGACAAATGCATATGCTAAATTTCTAGCACCAGACTTCACCTTTCCTTTGATACAGTATATTTTTAAACTGCAAGAGGAGTTGCATGCACCTGAAGCTTGACTACTGATTTTAACTATTCCCTGTAAATATATGTCCTTTAAGACAGCTGGGAACAAGATTTTTTTTAAAAAAAGCAGTTAGACTTCTTTAAATCTGCTTGTGGCAGATTTAATGACTAGATGTTCACTGCAACAGAAGCGACTCTTGAATAGTTAATTACAAGGAAGACAGGATATGCCTTCTTCTATATTTAGCTTTAATGCACTGTGCTCTAATCTGCTCGAGTGAGGGTCTGGCTTTATAAGGCACTGCCTCAAGCACCGGTCCAGGATCTTTTGTCAAGAAACTGCAGCACGAGGCTGTGCAAAACTAACCCAGTGATCTATACAATAGCCTAAGAAAATACAAGTAGTACCAGCTTGGGCAAATGAGATTTTAAAGTGCTGTCACTACAGATGGATGGATGATAGCTTAAAATTTACAAAAGTAAATGTAATGCAAAACCTGTGGGGTTTTTTTTCCCCTTTTTTGTTAAGTCAATAACACATTGACAGCAGCACAAAAGTAATGACTGAAGGCTGTACATTCAGGGTAGCAGTACAAAAAGATGTCACACAGCTGTAAAACCTTGAATTCACAAGACTTTGAACTATTACACACATTCTCCATTTTGAAAGGAACAACATCTGGACAGGTTAAAGCCAATAGCAGATTTGAAATGGCAGCTACAGAGGTCATAATAGTTTCAGAGTAAAGATCTTAAGGGTAGATAGGGGTAACAAAGAAAAAGCCTCCAAAAGAAAACCCAAACCACCAGTCAAACTTCGATCTTGCAGCCCAACATCCTCCAATATTCATGTGAATTGTCACCAGGAAAACAAACAAGAGTGTGACAATGTTAGCTCACTCCCTTCTACAGAAGATGGGAGAGGATCAGCAAGAGAAGCTTTACTCTCAATTGACTGCTTCAATATTCAAGCACATGTCAGAGAGCAGTACAGAACCACGCATTACACTCCAATGTGGACTGTGGAAAATGGCTCATTTTTCATACAAACCACGAATGTCTAAGCCTGCTAATTGCTAACTTGCATCTACAAAATTCATCAGAAAAATAAAAAAAAAGCATGACTTAAGTTTCACAAACTTCACACCGACTCTTGTTAACAGGCTTGTATAAAACACATTCATACTTTAAAAACACGCAAGTTTGTGAGTAGGTACATTCTCCTGAGACTGCTTCAAGTCCATAAGCTCAGCTCTCTCTACTGCAGCTCCTCATTTACATGCTGAAGACTCTAAACAGTTAAAATAAAACCGAGGGACAGCTACCATTGTAGATATCTAGACATACATTATACAGCAGTTGTTTTAATCAACCAATCCTTCTCATGCAATTAATAAAAACTTTAACAGCTTTAATTAAAAAATCAAGCATTAATTAATAAATTTACTAAACCCTCAACAGATGAAGTAAAAGTTACTTTAGAACTTCAAGTATAAACTTGCTTAACAAGTTTAGAAAAATGCAGTCTTTTATCCATACCACAGGGAAATTCTTATGATGATTAACTTCTGAATTATTTAAAGCCTTGGTAAGGCTGATATTTTTACCAAACTTGAATACTGGAAACATTAACTCTTGGAAACATATTACAGAAATTGAAGGGAAAAAAAATACTGAAAACCTTGATTCAAAGCAACTCTTTTTCTAAGCATATTTTTATACTTATTTTAATCAAATGATCAGAATCGTCTGAGATTCCTCAGACATTAATATGCTCAGATGAATTTGGGAACAGTTGCTTCTCAACAGCAAAACTCCACTGCCCTAGTTACAGAGAGAAGGAAATCAATTTCAGACAACATAAGAACAACAGCTTATTATTAAACTCCCTACCAAGATTTTAAGTCTCCATGTACACAGAGCACTGAAGAAAGCCCACAGAGGCAAACAGTGACCCTTCAGGTGGCCCAGTGGAGGGGGGCCTTTGGCAGCACTGCTCCAAATGCCAGTGGCATTTGACTGACAGGGTGATGGAGAGAGCTGCCAGAGTCCCACCAACACAGTGCTACCAGCTCTCACAGGAACAGATGCTTGGCAGGAATTATCTCCATCCTTTCCCTCGCTGAGATACTGTGTAAGATGGGGCACCCATCAAAAAGTCCAATAAAATAGAAATACAGATGAAGAGAATTGCTACAAAAGAAACACCCCAACCCACATACTAAGGGCAATGTTTTGTTTTGTTTGTTTGTTTTTTATTTTCCCCACAAAATATCCAGGATTTTACAGGACTTCAAAAAGGACTTTAAAAGGCTTTCTTGAGTCTTTTTCATCCACCAATGTTACTGAGCATTTTCATCCTCTCACAGTAAAGAGAGTTTTCCTCTTTTTTCACCAGTAAGCCAAAAAGTTACGTTAAAATTATCCAACTTGAGCAGCACAGAGGAAGAGCTGCCCTTGCACTTCTGGTGCAGAGGAAAAAAGTCAGCACACAGCCAGCTGTTGTCTCTGCTCTCTGGAAAGGCAGCAGGCAGTTAGATTATGAGCTAACAAAATCTGTAGGTAGAAAACTCATAAATCATTACCAGTACAGAGGAACAAAGTGATGTGAGGGGATGACAAGACAGAGTGGATGCAACGCAGCCACCAGCTCTTGCCAAATCCTCTTCAGGCTTCCCACTTTCCACCAGGACAGAGTCCTTCTGGGGACTTTCACAGCTCCTCCTTTTCCACAGGCACTTCCCAACACACAGGTGCAGTGAGAGATCACAATGCACACTGGTCACGCAGCCTGCACGGTTGTTGCCGTGTTCACTGCTCAGACAGCTGGGACACATTTTCTGCTTTAACACTTTTTGCACCCTCATAAGGCTCTGAAATCTACCTCAGCTCCCAGTATTTCCCAGAACTGGTCAGTGTGCAGGAAGAGTCTTTTATTTCCACATTCAAGGCTGTATAATGGCTAGCCTACAACATGAAGAGCATTTACAATATTTCCCACCTCCTGGTAAAAGCTCATTTGGATATTGTTGAAAAATAAGGAAATAAACAGCTTTATTTTCTGCTTCCTAGGGTCCCAAGTGCTCAGAATAGGACCAGAGTGGTGTTAAGAAGTCAACTCTCCTCTCTCCTTCATTGCACATCTGGGGAGATGGCAAGACTAGGACTAGACACACCAGATTTTCTCTACACAGGTTGTGCCATTTCATCAGTATTTTCTGACTGTTGCCCTTCTGTTTCTAAAACATGAGGCTTCTTTTTAAGAAGTGGCTAAGGAGCTGGCCCTCTGTAGCTTCAACCATGGCACAAATCACCAGGAAGGGCAACAGTGGCAGCTAGAAGGTTTATCTTGCCGTTTTGCCCTTAGAGGCACAGTTACAATGTTTATGAAATCTTTATCCCTAAGGTGCCATTCCCTAGGAACAGTAAAGGTGGAGCCAGGCTTTCGGTACATTAAATCCCCCTCACTGATTTTATTGCCCAAATGACCTCAACAGCAACATTCAGGGATTGACCACCAAGACAAGAGGAAATGGCCCCACGTTGTGCCAGGGGAAGTTTCAATTGATTACTAGGAAACATTTCTTCACTGAAAGGGTTGTGAAGCATTGGTACATTGCTGCCCAGGGAAGTGGAGGAGTTACTATCCCTAGAGGTATTTAAAACATGTGTAGGTGTTGCATTTATGGACATAGTTTAGTAGCATCTGTGGCTGTGCTGGGTTAATGGTTGGACTCCATGATCTTACAGATCTTTTCCAACTTAAACAACTCCATGATTCTAAGCCCAGAAAAAGATGAGCAGACTCACAAAGTTTGCATCATAAATTACATCACCTAACTGCTAAACTGGGATGCATAGAAAGATATTTCTTGAAAAACGGTCAAAAAACCCAATTTCCAATGCCATCAATGAATGTACAATCACACACTGTATTAGAAATCCACCTCACTGCACCTATGTCAGGAGACTGAGTATTTCTTAGGTCACTAACCAAAAATTTCTACCAAACTGGCTCAGATGAATAACACTACTAAAGCACTCCAGATGCACTTCACAATGTCAAGAGAACTGTAAACCAAAGTCCAAAGGACCTCTCTAGTAATCAGCAACCATATGAAAAATGCATGTCATGACACAGTGAACGAAAAAAAAGCAAAAATTCTTAATTGACAAGTAGATAGATATACAAGTCAAGAAAATTATCACATACTCAGGCTGACACATAAGAAAATGTTCCTTCAGTTACAAGCTTTCAGCAGCTGAAGAGGAGGAATTAGATTTAATTCTTCAAGGACAGGGTATTAGTAGGAGTGTTTCTCACTGCTGTGAGTTCTTTTAGGGGCTGTGCTCTTAACTGGAGTAGGCTGAGATAATAGGGATGGTGTATTGCTACAGATCAATTCATATCCAATTAACATTCATTTTAAGGTGATGGCTAGTCATCCAACTCCAAGCTTGCATGCCTTGTCGACAGGAAAACCTTTTAGAAAAAGAAGATAAAAAGGATTGACAGAGATGAGGTGAACTGAGCAAACAAGAGGAAGACAATACTCTTCTAAAGCTAACAAGGCTTTTTCCTTATATGACACCACTTTCAATGGACTTTATAAGTGTTAGAATAAGATTCTTAAATACAGAGGGACATTGGATGTCCTGTTTATCCTGGAAAAAAACTACTGTCTCAGAAATTGCTATAGAGAGGATTTTGCTATAGGAAAAATTGTACAGCTGAAATTCTGCAAAAACATGATTATAAAGGTAGTGCAACTTAGCTCAAGCCTTCATTAACATTTGGCAGAGAAAACTTAATTAGCCACTGCTCGTAGTACACTTGAAAAAGATCATTAATGGAGTTACTTTATCGGATCCCCTTAAAGTAGGCCTCCAATAAACCAGTAAACACAAGTATTTGGAAGAAAACATTAAAGGAATTAGCAGAGGCTTCATTCCCAGCAATACATTTTATCAGATAAAAGACAATAAAAGAACAGTCCAGGAATAAAGGCCTGTACAGGAAGAGCAGGAGGACACAGCACTGCAGCACCTAAAAACCCAAAACTGCCTTAAAAATTCTGAGGGCTAAGCTTAAAAAAATAAAAATAAATAAATACAATCTGTCCATTCACCATAAAGCAATGCCTCCCAGCTGCTAACAGTTTATTATTTCATGAACTAAATACAGTAATTGGAGGAGGGATGTATTAATAGCCAGCACCTCCTACACATTGCAAGTGGTGAAGGCCTTGGCAATAATAGAACAACTGCTGTATGCATTAAAACAAGTTTCCATTTAGAGCTCCCTAATTATTTCTTCAAAGTATGGTGCAAGGAGTTCACCAAGGTAATGCACAGCTTTTTACCTGTGGGAAAATGAATCAGCTTCCAGACTTCTGAATTCTGATCTTTCTGACACAAAGAGCCAGCAGTAGGAATGCACAACACTTTGCACCATGCCAAGTATTCCAAACACACCAGCTTCCACCAATTATGCTGTTAGCAGCATTCACTCAAAAAAAAAGAAGTGTCCATAACTGACTTGTATCACTCTGCATCCCAAAAGCAGTCCCATGTTCCCCCTAGCTGCTTCTTCCTCCTCAGGGCAGGCTGAACATTTTGACAGAGTATTCACATAGCAGAACTGGCAGATCAGTCTTGGTTTGGTAACCGAAAACTCAAATGCAAAGCAATCGTGTTGGCCTACCATGCACAGACACAAGTCACGGAAGTGCTCAAAGCACCACATGTTCTCTCAATTTGGACAGTTCACTTTGTTTTTCTTACTCTTCTTCCATGTTTTATCTAGACATAACTGACATTATATACAACACTTATCTGAAAATACAAATGTATAAACCCAAGAATATGTCGTTGTTGGTAATCCACTCAGTAGACTTTGAATTACACCAAACTAAACCCAAAGAATTCACAGACTATCTATAAATACAGCATTGCAAGCAATGGCTATTATGAATGCATCTCAATAGTTTTGCTTCTCAAAACATTATAAGCAAGTTTGATAATAACTGTGAACAGATGAAAACTTGATTCTCAAAAATACATTTATTTACACAGGTGCCAGAACCTCAGAATTAAGAAACACTGCCATGAAAGGAAGTCAAATAAAATAAAATAGCAATGTAAATAACATGAGCTAGGGAAACAAACAAACAAAACAAAACAGAGTAACTAGCTGGTTGCATCAATAATTTGTATCTTTTCCAGTACAATCTCCTGAAAGCATAAACACAACACAAGAAGCTAGAAGTTACTGAAACACCTGTTTTACTCAGGTGTAGACCAAACAAGATACATATTTTACCCCACTCCATCACAGAGGTAGCAAATCCCACCAGAGACCAGGGCTGAGCACACTGCAGCACTTTGTGCCCACGCACTGGTAATGTAAGCACAAACAGCTCTAAGTCAGCTCAGTTCAATGCAAAACCCAACAATTTAACTGAAATCTTGGTTCTGAGGATCACTACCTGTTTCACTGTCCATCATTTTAGAAGGCAATCAGATAAGTCTAAACCCGTATCTACCTTTCTAGACCAAACAGACAGCTGTCAGAACCCAAAAATGGTGCATTTGACCTAACTTTAAAAATTAATGAAAACAGACACAATAGTCTGACCCTGCAATCCTTGCCTCTTTTCACCGTAAGGAAAAACAATCATATCCCGAAAACAGCTTATCTAAAATACTCTACTTGCCCACCTGAGAGTGAGATGGGTGAACAGCTTCATGGCTTCAGCTTTAGGCACTTTATAAATATCTGAACCAGATCAAACTTCGCACCTGCAGACTGGTCATCTGTGTGAAAGTCTATAGCTCAGAGATACTTATAAACATCTCAGGCAGAGTTAGGAGTTTAGTCACCCACCCAAAACTAACTGTGGGGCAATTACTATTGGTATATTACTCAGTTCTTTAGTTAATTCAGTAGACCTGCTCATTTGTCTTTCTGAAACAATTCACAGGATTTTCACTGTTGGCTGAGAAGTTTCAAAATCCAGCGTACCACAAATACTTTGTGAGAATAGGCTCAGCATCAGACCACAGCCACCCACCCATACCCAACCCAGTTTCTGAAAAGTCAACATTACTGCAGGAGTTATGGATTACTAAATATGGATTACTGGAATAGCATTAGTATTTTAAAGAGCATAAAACATCACTGTGCCATACAGCCTGGCTTCCTTCAGAGAAGGCACTCATCCACTTTGCGGTTGTTTGGACTGTATCAATGTCAGCTCAGCAGAATGATACTTGACACTATTAATAGGGAAATCTATTTCTTTGTTTACAGCATCACTGTTCATACACTGGAAAGACCAATATCAGCAACCTACTTCTGCAGACAACCCAATAAAGGTTCCATGGGATGTGCATCTGTAGGTGTATGCATACATACGTACATACAAGAGAACAAGAACACCAATAAAAGCTATAGTAGATTTCCACAACTCACTTTCTATGATGATGGAAGATAGGAAGAATTTAAAAAGTTTACTAATGAGACAGCTAAAGGATTTTTTTTTCTGGACTGAGAAACCACAATGAAAGGTCTGGCTGGTCTCTCTAAGGCTTCAGACGGACATGCCAGTTAACCTAGGCCTCCTGAACGTGGATCTAGACAAACATTCTACAAAACACATAACCTCTCAGTGGAAGAGGGGAATACACCTTTCAATGCTACATTGCCTGTCCTTTTAAACTCTTTAATAGCCAAAAACCTGTTAACAGCTACTGCACATATCATAAAATGATAATAAAAAAATTAATTCCAATTTTAAAAAGTAAACAGATGCTAAATCCCAAAATGCAGGGCTGTTCAGTCATTAATACAGGCAAACTCTCCAAGTCAATGAACTGAGTGCTAAAGGCCATGCAGACCAATACCTTTGCACCACACTTCAAATGCTACTCTTGATATGCTTGACATGCTCTGTAGTTGAAGAACTAGAAAACCTGGCATATGCTCTTTGCTAATGGAGGATAAAAATGCAAAGATAGCAGAAATGCCGCTCTAAATTATTTTTTTAAATTCTAAAATAGAAAAGAGCAGATACTCACCATGATTCTCCATAGGAGGTTTTGCAATAGGTGTTTTTTTGCTATTCTTGAAAATGCTTCAAAAAGAAAGTTGTACTTCAGATTAAGAATATGTTGATATGAGTCTTTATTAGCCAGTTGTTAAGCACATAAATTAAGGTATCTTACTCAGTAGTCTATTAGCCTAGTTTTCAACAGGAACTGAGTAATTTGTATTGGGCTTACAAAAAAAACCCAAAAAACAAGCAACAAGTTGAAAATAATAAATGGGGAACATGACCTACACTAGGAAGACAGTGCCCTTGTTGGCATCACTAACATCGTGCTCTCTCTCAGCTTCAAAAGACTTTTTTGTTTTCACTCCTCATACCATAACACTGCTTTTGCAGTGCTGATACCCACTGAAAAGGTCAACAACTGTCTAAACTGACAGGACAAAGGAAAATGGGGACAGAATCAGGCCTTCCTATGCCCAGGAAACAAAATACAACTTAGGGAGAGAACTAAGCTACTAAACTAACCTCACCATCAAACAGGCTACCCATGAAATGCTTTGGTTTGACACATTTGGCTTCAGGGAGCTGGGGACCACTGCTCACAGATGGAAGTTCAAGAATCACCAACTTTCTCACAGGAGAGAACTGACAGTCTGATGCCTTGATGATTTTGCAGCATAGGTCACTAAGCAACCCATCCAGTATCACCAAGAAGGATCTTAGAGGCACAACAACAATGCAAAGAAACTGACATACTGATGGTAAGGCACACTGGGAAAAAGGTGCCTTTCAGCCTACACCAATGAACATTTTAACAGGAATAAAACAACTAACAAAATAAACTACTTCCCTTGGCTCCTCCAGAGAATTATGAGCATGCTTTCCTTTCTCTAATTCAAGAAACCTTCTACCAAAGCTCCACAAAACAAGACAACCGAACTCAAAACTTGGCAAAAGACCTCATGCATGTGCCTGAGCACAGAAGAAGCAGGTGTTTCCCTGTGCTGTGAAGGGAGCTGAGATTGATATGCAGGATGATAAATGTCAAGGGCAGAGTCAAGGATCCACGTGGCCCTGGGGACACATTGACTGGGGCCTCTTTTCACATGAAATGCAGGGGAAAACCCCTAAAAACATCTTGGCAGAATATGGTACTAAACAGTACAACACTAGGCTCCCACAGTACTGACTTTTGGGATCCTCAGGTCTCAGTCACAGGAAACCAGACACTAAGACAATGCAGCCTAATAAGACCTATGACAGAAGAGACTTAAAAACATAGACCTCACAGAGGTGTAGAGACGTGGCATAAAACCAGCAATAAGACTCGAACCAAACTCATATCAATGTTGGTGCACACAGAGAAGGTTGTAGACTGAAAAGAAACTCGCCAACCCCTCTTCATTCTAAAGGACTGACTTCTTGAGCACTTAAAACAAATAACATATTTTGTTTTTCTAATTTTCTATCGTTCAAGGCAAGTAGTGAAAATAAATGACAAACCCTGTATCTGCTAATGCTCAGCCATATTTTCCCAAGTCTTACCCCTGTGTCTTATCCAAAGAAAAATTATATATAACTTGAAGTATAACTTGAATGTACTGAATGAATCTTCCCTCTTAAAAAGATTTCTAGAGATCCAGAGGATTTTATTTATGGAAACAAAGCCTGAAATTAAGGGATCGCTTTAGCTTGCAAATTATAAACCATTGAACTGCTTAGACTTCTTTTTCTGCATGAAAACACATTTAAGGAAAACACATGAAACAGTGGTTCTTACGAAGGATTATAACCCCAAAGCCATCTTTAATTGTTCTGCCTGCGGTAGTTGAACTTGTTGAGATTCAAGACATCACAGGAGATGCTTCCTTCCTGCATCCCTGGTGAGCCTCTACTGCCAGCTGTGTCTAGCATTTCCTTTGCCTAACCTGTTTTTACTTAGTCCTAATTCTTACTAGAGGCAATCCATCCTTCTTACAGGCTAACTAAAAGCAATAATCTTGCTAATCCACTACTATGAGTCTTCAGTAACTGTAAGTAATCACTAGACAAAACTTCTCTATCTGACCTAAGATAACTCAAATTTTGCAGAGTGTAGAGAAAGCCTAACTTTGTGCATGGTCCCACAAGAAATGGGTAGCAGATGAAGACCTCTATCCGTGTCTCAGTAAGCATCTTACCTACAAGAATACCTTGTGAGTAGCTATTGTGGACATACAAACTGTGTTTAAACATGTATGGTGCTCCCCAATTTTACTTATTCTTCTGTGGTCATTGTATAGTCTACCTTCTGGTATAAAACATGCCTGAGTCATGTTGACAGATCACACCAAAGATCAAGTGACTGTTCTGAGATCCAAAACCAGATGAAATCTGAAAAAAAAACCCAACACCAAATAAAATAAAAATACTCAAGGAAGTCAGAGTTATACAATGTCAATCTACTGATTTACTGAGATCTGAGTAGAAAAAACAAAGGATGCTTTTAGAAATAAAAAACCTTCAAACTTGCATGAACCTGAACTGATCTAAATGAATAATCCTATTAGATCCTCTTAACTTTGGCCAGGATATAATTATAAGGATTGGAGACAGCCAGACCAAAAAACCAAGTGGGAGTCTGCAAGGCTCAGTTTCACTTGAAGGTCTCCCATAGCCTGGGCAATGCAGGAGACAGAACCATTTTACAAAAATACACTTGGCAACCATATGACATGGCTTTTACATAGGAATGACTAAACACTCCTAAGACTTCAGCTTTGCAAAAATACCATAGCAGGGGAAAACACATGCCTGTCAAGGCATGACTGCACATCAAGAGTGAACAGGAACCAATTCTTCATCATCTTCCAAACCAGAAACTGGGAGATCAAAGGAAACCATGAAGTAGCAGGTTCAAAAAGTAAAAAGAGGTCCTCTTACAGGCAGTTCTGAAAGTTATAATCATGGTATTCTGCATACACACAATTTACTTAAATTCAAAACACCTTCCACAGGCTATCAAATATAAAGAGAAATACAAAGATACCACCTTTTGCTGAGCAAATCCTTAGTTGTGAACTAGTGAGATGTAACCTAGGAGAATAACTCACAGAAACAGGAGTTTGACATATTATTTTATTTCCCCCTAGATAAAATGAAGTGGGTCAGGCCAAGTTTCTGACCCTGACAGGCCCAGAGAGAGGCTATAGGATATGCAACCCCTGCTACCACTAGCAGAGCAGCAGAGTACATGACCATAATTCAAGCAAGTCTCCAAGACAGAAGCCAAGATTGGATATTTAAAAGAAAACAGCTTAAGATGAGTGAAACCAGTTGAGCATTTAATTTTTCTCTCTTTTGTGTCTAAAGACAGAGTTTCATGGTGCTCTCCAGGACACAAGGCAGTCTCTTCTTCCCCAGCTTGTCGCAAGAAAAAGCTTACTGTTTTGCACATTCACCAAAACCAAATGTTACTTAATTAAACAAATCCTTGTTACTTCCTTGCATGAATCTTGCTTTTGACAACTGTAGAAACCATCGGGCATTTAGCATCACCTATATATTGATAACAATAGCCATTACAAATCCCTACTAACACACCTGCACGCACTGCAACCAGCAAACCATTGGGGAAAAATTGTACGACTGGTTCCTGCGTTCACAAATCAGGAGTATCAGCTGTATTAGCTGATGAGGAAACAGGGAATTTTCAATATGTACACTTATTATTTGAAATCTAAAAAATACACTCAGTCACAGTGAGGTTAACTTTTCCTTCTCCCCCTGTAATACCCAAAATGCAAATTACTAACTACCAAACAGCAGTACTCACAGCTTAAATATGTGAAACAAACAGATGCAACAGATAAAAGAAAATGCATTAAAGGGCAGGAGACACAAAGGTGCAGAACCTACATTTTCGTGCTCCAGTTCCCTGCCCTGACACTCTCCACACTGCCTAGGAAAAAACCAAAATCACTTGTTGCCTCCATGCTTCAAATTATGTTCATAAAATGGAGGCAACGCCACTTGATTACCTCATCACCATCTAGCAAGGATGAACAGAGGATTGTGAAATGTCTGTATTCAGCATGTTATAGGATTGAAGGTCATATACAACACTTCCATAGGTAAGAGTGAGAAACATTTTTAACTGGTGTTAAAGTATTTTATTACCCTTGCAGATGGAGGACTCCCGTAGCCTTAAGTCAGCAAGTGAACTCCAGTGACATGGCCAAGGAAAAACCATTTGCCTGTTCACTCTGTGAGCCAGGGGCAATGACAGTACTCACATTTCCATATTAAAAACAAAAGGAATGTAATATGCATACTTTTGTACATTGCATGCCCAACAGGTTTTGGGCTTGATTTTTTTTTTTTTTGATATGAAAGGAAGCTTGAAGGCTCTTGTTATTTAATAGTGCCACAGAGATTATTGGTATCACAAAATTTGTTCACAGTGGGTAAAATTCATGCCCTGCTGTGAACCAACATAAGACCATTTAAACCCTAATTTCAGCCTTCATGGTTGAGCCAGTGACAGACTTCTGCTAGCACTACGCAGCGATATTTTTCTGGATCAGAATATTAAAAACACTTGTGCTTTCAGGCAATGCTTTGAGAGTATTTCCTTCAAAGTATTTTCAGTTCACCACAAAAAAACCTCACGAAAATCTGTTATACTCTGAAGTCCAAAACAATCTATCGTATTTACACTTGTTAATGTAAATAAAACTAGATGGTGGTACACTCCTGTATTTCCAAGGTTTTTTAAATCATGAAAACATAGAGAATTTCGCTGTTTTGTTAAAATAAAAGCCTATCGCATTTTGGTTTTGTTACAAATAGTTATGAAGATACACTGTACTCAGAAAGCATGCTCTTCCCTGAACCAGGAAGCAAACAATGGGACTTCACCATTTCTGAAAGTCAGTCACACCACTGAGACATGACAAAATAGAGAACAAGGTCAGTATTTAAGAGAGAAATCTCCCTACGCAAGTAACCATGAGATGACCTGCAAGTATTACGAAAAGAACAAAAATGAGCTTGCTGATAAAGCCATGCCTTCAAAAAATCAATTACAGGGGAAAAACCGGGTTCCTTAAAAGAAAGGATACAAAAAAAGCCCCAAACATTTAAGAGCAGGGCAAAGGAGGGTACAAAGTCAGCACCAAGCATCAGGGTTCTACTTTTCTCTCTAGTACAAACACGGGGAAAAACCGAGGACATTAAACCCCAGCCTCTGACCCTTGGAGACGATCTGCAGGATCGTCCCAGTGCCTACCGAGCCTCAGCTGGAGGAGTGGAAAGTTGGAACCGTAACAAAGATCATTTTTCCACCGACAGTTTAATTTTAGAAAGGCGCCAACAAAAGGCACCGCTCTGCCCACCCCGAGCTCGTTACTTCCCTTCCCGATCAACGCCCGCTTCCTTCTGGAGACACCATGCCGTGACACAATCACGGCTTTCCTCGGCCACCTCAGCCGAACCAAC
>VXAU01005773.1:507345-552994 GCA_013399695.1 Formicarius rufipectus | reverse complement strand
GCTCCTGCGGGCCGCGCGTGAGGCGCCGTTGCCGCCGGGGGCGCCGGGGGCGCCGCGCTGGGCCCCGCCGGCCCACCCCGACATCCTCCTCCCTGCTGGGAGGTTCCCTCGGCCCGCTCCCCTCGTCCGGGCAGGCCCGTGTCACCCAGGGAATGCAGAGGAAGGCGCGCTGCAGCCGGTCTCGGGAAGCTTAGCTGGATGAGTCTAACTTAGCTAAGGAAAGGTTACACCTTATTAGTAATGTCTATTGACATTAGCCTAATGGCTGATGTTCATGTGCTCTGCCAAAAAAAAAAAAAAAATTAAATTAAAAAAAAAGTTGTCTTGGGGGTGATCCAGTCCGATTGCTAGACCAGGATGTCCTTGCAGATAGGTAGTTCTTAAATTAACAGAACTTCACCTTGTCTAGGGTATTGTGCACCTCTTAACCCTTATACTGTCTTTTTATTATGCCTTTATACTGTCTTGCTACCATTCTCTTAGAGAGCGGAGAGGGGACCTTATCAATGTCTAAAGTATGTGAAGGGAAGGTGTCAAGAGGATGGAGCCAGGCTCTTCCCAGTGGTGCCAGGCAGTAGGATAAAAGGCAACTGATGCACAGAAGAAACTGATGCACAGCAAATTCCACCTGAATGTGAGGAAGAACTTTGCTGTGTGGGTGACCAAGTGCTGGAACAAATTGCCCAGAGCTGCTGGGGAGTCTCCCTCACTGGTGACATTCAAGAACTGTCTGAATGCAATCCTGTGCAATGTGCTCCAGGATGACCCCACTTGAGCAGGGAGGTTGGGCCAGATATCCCTCTGTGGGCCCTTCCAAACTGACCCATTCTGTGATTCTGCAATTTTGCATTCTACACAAGTGTTGTGGTTTCACTACACCGTGTGGCACACATGCTTATTGCTGGAGGGCTTTCTGTCGTGCTTGCTGTAACGTTTGGGTTCCCTGGTCCAGCAACATGAATTCCACAGCCCTGTCTAAATAGTTATACTCCAGATGTCATTTTGAAAATAGTGACCAGTGATCATTAGTTGTAGGTAAACTAAAAACACTTGGTGTTTCCCATGCATTCCTATATGTAGTTTCCAGGCAAATTGAACACATAAGAAATTTTATTTCTAGTTTTGGGCCTTCACTCTCAGTTATATAAAAGTATTCCTCTGTATTAGAGACCTAGGCATAGGACAGTCAGCAATGAATTTATTGTGAATCAAAATCAGTCTAATTGACTCACTTTAATCAGAGTTTCAGGCCTTTGTCTTGCAGACACTTCTGTCAAATTTCCCTGATCGCTTATGATTATGATCACAGGTTGGAAGGAACCTCAGGAGGTCTCTAGGCCAATCTTCTGCTCAAAACACATTAGCTGTGAGGTCAAATGAGAATACTCAGAGCTCTATCCTATGAGGCCTTGAAAACCTCCAAGGATGGAGACTGCAAAGTGTCTCTGGGTAACCTGTCCTGCTTTACTGGGCTTGCAGTGAAAATGTTTTTGCTTATATCCAGTCTAAATCTTTTAACTTCTGCCTCTTGTCTCTTGGCCTCCTACCATGCACCTCTGTGAGCAGCCTGCCTCCAGCCTGTAGCTCTAGACCATTTGTGAGAACTTAGATAGCTCTTTTAATCATAAGATGCTCCTAAAGAAGTCAAAGTTCAAAGTGTGTTAAAACGATCAGCATCGTTGTACTCATTTGGGATTGTTCTGGTGCTGTTTGTGAAGAGATGCATTAGTGTCCTGTTCTCATGTGTGTGTACATCAGTTACTTCACAAAAAATGGATGTTTATTTCTCGTGCATGCTCTCTGAGTGCTTGTTAATGTTGTGCCTTTTAACTTCTAGAACAGAACACTGTTCATTCCTAAGCTCCTTCACTAGCTGCAGTTGGTTGTTGATCTACATCCCAAGTAGTTAATCTACAAAGATTTGGATTCTAACGAGGAATGGAAATTATAGTTTTCCTCTTGAGTCTCAATTTATTCTGTTTCTCACTCTATTTTCTCTCTGTGTCTTTTGTTTTTTTTATTAAAGGAAACACTGAGGAGGCTGGAAGGCTACTGGGCAGCAAGAATGTCCGTGTCAATTGCTTGGATGAGGTACAGCAAAATTACAAGCATTATGGTGAATTTATCAAGGAATATACTAAGTCTGAAGGCCTTCTTGTTGTTAAATAATGTTGCTTTACAGACTCCTGGACGTCAGAGTTATTCTGAAGATATTGCCAGCCGGCAACTGTATAATGAGCCTTTGAAGAGTTCTTACTGGTCTTTTTTTAAGAAAGGTTAAAGATTAATGTTACTCAAAGTGCTACATGTTTGTATTTTCTCTCAGTTTCCAGCATGAACTTTGGTGTCTGTAAGGTAAGATGAACACTTCCAGCAAGGCATATGGGGATGCTCCATGGCTTCTTATCATGTCCACCAAACTGTAGTCACTCTGCTTAGTCCCTTTGCAGCAGATGGTGGGGATAAAGAATACCTGCCCCCCTCTTGTGCTTGGATCTCATCACCTAAAGCCCCAATCCATAAACATATTAGGAGAGTGAGTGGCTCTATCAGAAGTGAAAAACACAGTCTTTTGCAGAGGCAGATGTGATAGACATGTAGAAGATAAAATCCTTTAGTGCTACCTGATGATGAGAGCAGGTTAGTGGAGAATGGAGCCTTGTGGGATGGGCACGTGTTTCCTTTTTACATTGTTTTTCTAAAGCATGCAGCATTAATATGAAGTATAACAAGCAAACAAAACTGTAATTCCCCACCATGCATGTTAAATCCATGAGTAATTTATTAATTTAAATGTCAATTTTTGGGTTTTTTTTCCATAATTTTATAATTTCTTAGGATCACTGGGAAATTTATCCTAGAAGGGACCTCGGAAGGTCTCTAGTCCAGCCTCTGGTTCAGAGCAACTTCAGCTTCAAGGTCAGAGGAGGTTGCTCTGAGCTTTGTCCTGTCTGGCCTTGTAACCCTCCAAGGATGGAGACAGCATGCTATTACTGGGCAACTTACTCCACTGCCTTACTGTGCATCTGGTGAAAATGGGTTTCCCTTATGTCTGAACCTCAACTTAGACTCAGTGTCTCCTGCCACCCTGTAACCATAACTGAAGGATTTGTCTTCTCAATGACCTCTGTGTTGGCTCTGGCAGGGTGCTCCTGGAGTCCACCAAACCCATCTCTTCTCCAGGCTAGGCTGAGTAAAATCCATCTCCCTCAGCCTTTCTTGACCACATGAGTGCTCAAGTTCCCACCATGTGTTAGTGGTACTCTGCTGAATTTGCTGCTGTTTATACATATCTTTGTTGCACTGGTAGCCTCAAAATTGGACCGAGTATTACTGCTGTGATCCCATGAGTGCTGAATGGAGAAAAATTACCCCTTCACCTACCAGATTACTTCGAGGAATATTGTTAGCCTTTTTTGTGCTGCCAATAGATCCATTTTCTGACTGTTCCTAAATAAGTTAAATATTTAAACCTTAATATCTATTGCATGAATTTCAATAAGCTTCTGACAAACTTGTCATGCTAAGCTTTACAGTGAACTTTAGGAACCCAAGATACAATATGTTTGCAAGTGTTCTTTATTGTATGGACATTAAAGGATTTTCCTGTAGTAGAATTGCTGACCACACCCTTGATGGAGTATTAGTGCAACATCCAGGATTACTGTCAAGAGGATGTAGTTTATTAATAGAAACCATAACTGAGCTATGCCCAAAGCTATTGTAAAAGAAGAAATAGTATTAACAATGCTTTCCTAATGCTCACATCTGACTAAATACACACAAGGCACCTAAGACTTAAAAAGTTTATGCAATGGACTTCTTGCAGTCTCCTTTTTATCCCCAAAAGTGGTATGTAATCATGCATATTCAACAGAAAAGAGCTCAGATTTGTTTAGGATTCGTAAGTCCATCAGTCATCTTACCTCATCTTCTAGAATTTTTCTATTATAAACCATTTTTGCTCCAATGTGTTATTCAAATATCTATACACAAGTAAGAGTGTGTGAAATCCCAGTTAAAAGTTAACTTCATCTGTTATTCAATGTCATCACAATTGGAGACTGCTCTCAGTGCATCAGGTCTTTTTTTTTTCTCTGTTGCCTTAGTTGTTTATCCTGAAATTCACTTTATTATTATATTACTGTTACTTATTTTACTAATGTTAAGAAGTAAGGGAACAGCTCTGCAAATGGAATGCTTAGGTATTGTAAGGGGAGCACAATTCAATTGGGAACTCATTTCCATCCCTAAAGTCCTTTCTGCGTGAGAGAATCCACAGAATGAGCACAGCTTTAATGTAATTCTCTCTTCTAGTTGAGTTACAACAAGCATGCAATCACAATTTAATAATTTCCACAGGCTGAGAAATTCACAGCACACCGAGAAGCAGCCTGTTCCGTGTTGCACTTCCTATTGTTAAAAAATAAACACACAAGCTGTTCCTTTCATTTTTGGTTTTCCCATAAATTCTAACTGCTTGGATCTGCCTTCTTTTAGATTAAAAACTACTGTCAATCAGCTGTCTTTTCTCTATGTACCTTTAGATAAGGAGCAAGTCACATTTTAACATCTTCCAGATGCACTGACCTTTTAAGTATCTTGCCTAAAGTTATGTTTTTGCAGCAATTGAGCTATAATTGTAGCTCTTTTCCAAACCCTTTCCATTTGTTTCAGCTTCTTACTTCAAAAATGTAGGCATGAGCTGAACACAGCATTTCAGTCTTGCTTCTGCTGTTGGTATATATATTTAAAAATAAAAAAGTTACTCTTAAGTCTTGCTTTTCCTGTCCTTATGCCAAGACTCACTCACCCTTCACCTCCTGCTGAATGCAGAGCTCTGCTGGCAGCAGTAGGTCACTTGAAAGCAGAATAAGATCACTATTCAAATGAGTTTTGCAGATGCCCAAGTTCCAGAAGTCTGGAGACATCCAGCAGATACAGTCCTGCTTTTTCTCAGCACCCTTTCTTACCAAATAAATTTTTCTGTTGTTGTTTCTTTGTGTATTTAGGTAGATGAAGAAAGGAAGGGTGTTTAGGATTAATCACTGTCTATGAAAACAAATAAAATAGCTCTTTCACAAAACTGGTCTCTAACAGCTTGGCAACTTAAAAACTTCAGAGACATTTAAGCTCAGGTATCCTAAGACATTAGGACAGATAGATGGGTCATGGAAATAGATGCAAAATAAACACAAGTATATATCATGTAGATGTACACCACTTAGTCATTTTTTTGTCCTGTTAAATGGAGCAGTTGCTAATTTGGAAACTTACTATGGAAGAAAGTGTTCAGGACTTTTCTCTCCTCTGAGAGGACAGAGCTTGTAAATAGTGTGACTTCACGTTGGCAGTTTGCTGACTTGCCTCCATCTGTTTGCATTGTGTGGCTCAGATATTTGAGATTATTACATACAGAAAGGCAGGCTAGAGGAAGCACATGGTCATGTTGGGAGTTAAGGTTGCAAGGGAACACTGTAGTACTACAGTGCTGTGTTTTCTGCAGGTCAGGCAGAGAGACTTGACCTGAAAAGGCTTCACAATTTTTCAGTGCTTAAAATAGTTATAAGGTTGTTCATAACCTTATATACAGAGCTATCATCTGGCATTAGCAGCATTTCCTTTTTTCCTCTCGTTTGGTAAGTCAGCTGTCTTTTAGAAACAGTCTCCTTCTACATGCTAATTACAGAACCAAATACTTCCCAGGAATTACAGCAGCCTGCTTACTAATGCCTGAGATGTGTGTAGCTTTACTTGTACTGATTATGTTCAGCAGAGGGTTTTTCAGTTAATCGTTTTTGCTGTTCCAGCATGAACATCCTATGCTAGCAGAAAATGCCCAGATCCTGGGCCTTAATTGAGGAGAGTGTTGTCTTTTGATGTTTTTTACGTAGTACTTCAAAATACACAAATCAAAGAAAATTCAACAGCTATTGAGAATTTATCTGGTTTTGGTTCAGGTTGCTGACTGATGCAGACTAGCTTTTCATCACTTTCAGATGAACTGAAACATCATCAGAGGAATCTAATGCATTGCACATGTAAAACCAACAGCTGAGCAGGATGTCTGTAAAGGAGAAGAACTATAGCTATGATCAACACTGAAGAGTATTTCATATTCTAATTAGTTCATACTTAGATGTAGCTAAAATTATTTTTGCATGTGACTATTGACTACCTTCCAAATCCTCCTTCCAGGAAGTTTAAGATGGTTCAGGGCATTCTTACTAAAAAACTTTAAGGATGAAATTTCTAAGGGCCTTCAACCGGTGAGAAGTCAAGTCACAGTTCTTGACTAGCAGCATTCAGTACCAGAGGGCTGGTTCTGAAGACATACTTGAAGACAAGTATTTCTGTCTTCCTTGTGGAAGACAAGAAATTCCTTCCTTCCTGTTCTTTTTGCATCCTATTTGTTTCCTTTTTAGTAACTTCCCAAATATTATCTCAAATAAAAGGTAAACCTACAGTTATATGTTTAGTTTATAATTTTCTGAATTAAATAGAACTCCTATAGGTGCCTGAATCTAAAGAATAAAATAAGACACTTTCCATATTTATGTGGGCCTGGGTTCCTCATTGGAAAATGATCTGGGAAAGGGAGAGATGGATGCTTCAATATTGTTGGCATACAAGTGTCTACAACAGTTTTTTAGCTGCAGTTTTTACAGCCATTTCCTTTTCCCTTTCCCACTCTGTTTAGATAGTTGGAACTCACATGTGCAATGTCTGAGTGTACCTCAGTACCTGCTGAGGAACGTGCTCCAGTGTGATCCAGCCTGTGTGCCACATCTTAGCCAAATTTCCACAGTTGAAAAGAAGGGTGAATTGAGCATGGGAATGTAAAACAGTGTAAATGTTTAGACCACTTGGATTGCTCTTTTCTCTTGAGTAATACAATTCTATGTGGCTGTTTCAGCAGCAAATCATCATTGTGTTATCAACGATGGCTTTTTAAAAATGCACATGTATGATGGCTGTGTTCTTACACGGTCAGCATGAGTGTTTCAATGCTCACGAAATAGAGAGGTTTTGTGCCAAATATACACATGTCACTGGGATGGGAGATAGTCTGTATTTTTTGTTTGTTTTTCCCAGCTCTTGTTCCCTGGCCATCCTACGCACCCCAATTCCTCAGGCTGATGAAGGCTGAGAAACACTGTTGTTGAAAATTTCCTCTTGTAGTTCCTGGAAGGCAGAAGGTTGCTTTTCCATTTTATTATCTTTATGAATTTATTTTTACTCATCCTGTGGAAGGAAGCACTACTCTCCTGGGTGCTGAAGAGAGATAGACTGATGTGCTTTCTTCTTCTTCCCCTGTGTCTAGGGGTGGAGTCCAGCCCCTCCCTGATTCTGGTACTCATCTATCTGCCCTTTCTGCTTCCCCACACGTCCTTTTCTTCCCATGTTAGCCAATTCAGCCCACCGATCCCATAGTTTGTTGTTTGGTTGTTTTTTCATCAACTGATTTCCCAACCATGGCAGCATTAGGTCAGCTTAGCTCTTGGAATCCCATCCCTTAGTCTGCTTTTGGTATATTTTCAAAATGAGGAACTGGTCTGTAATGGCCGGGCTGGCTGTGCCAAGATCCCCATTGTGCAATGGAGCCCTTGTTCACTGGTAAGCTGGAGAACCTGGTCAAGGGAGGTGCCAGGTAATTTCTAGAAGAACTGCAAACTCTATTCCCCTTGTACAATCAGATACACAAGGAATACTTACAGCCCTGCAGGAGATGGGAGATGTCACCATGTAACATCCCTGCGAAACAAACTAGAAACAGGGAAGTACTCATTTTGGTCTGACGGAATGAGGTTAAAAGGACGGATTTTTGGTCAGAAGAATGTTACATAGTAGCTGTTAGAATTCATCTGATGTTCCATAGTGGAACAATAAATAATTTGTTTCATCTGTAACCTTAATAAACCATCTGCTAGTTTTGTCTTTTAAGTATGCTGTATTGACAATCCCAATGTCATCTGTGAGAAAACAGACTGTTGCTGGACCTATCTTTGACATTCAGGCTGAGAAAAATATTTGCAGTCATTTCAGTTTCTTTGTAGGAACACAGTACAGGATACTGAGTTTTCCAGATAAGCTTGTATCTAGCCTGACCCTTTTTTGTTTGCTGTGAATGTGCAAAGCTGATATTAATTTGACTTTAAATCAAATTTTCTATTAACTTTCCACATACTCTCTTCTTGATAAGTTTATTTGATGTACACCACAGCCTAACACTTCCAAAATTGAATAAAGGATTAAAAAAAAAAATCTGGGAGGAAGAGATGATCAAAATCAAACCCAGCTCCTTCCTTTGTCCTATAATCTTCAGAATTTAATTGAAACAACTGACAATAGAGATACAACCAAACTAAATTCATTGTTTGGTTTTTTTTTAATTCCTTCTCCCATCAAAAAACTGTATTGTGTTCGCATCCCGTTACAACAGTACCTTTCTGTGCTGCTAAAGGAGGTGAATCCATGCTGTGACTCCCATTTTTATGGGACATGGCATAATGAAATTTAACATAATTAAGTCCGTCCTTAACATTTGTGGCATCCCAAAAGAAACCTAGCAAAACCAATTTTTTTCATGTTCATGATCTCTTCAAGTATTTTGTTTCTTTGGTGGCAGTTTATATTGGAGTTTCCCAAAATATTTGGGTTGCTAAAGTATGAAACATCAAGTAATCACTTTTTATCATTTTCAGTTAGGGTGGAGAATAATGAAAATATACTCTAAAGTTGTTAAAATGTTAACTTTCACAATTTCCTTCACCTGTAGAATTTTTTTGAAAATTATACTGATGAGGTAAATTTGGTTGGCTTTTATGCTGTTGTAAACTGAAACAAGAAATATATTAAGACTCAAACTGACAATTATATTATTTCAGAATAAGTATCACTTTACAATGCATTTACAGAGCTGCAGTAATAGTGTACATGAGTGCATTCACGCACACAGCCTTGACAGGCAAAAAAAGGAACAAAATGCCATTCTGATTTCCTTCAGGAACGAACTAAAGACCCTCCCATATATTGAGTTTTGCAGAGTGTTCTCAGGCAATTAGTGTGTCTTGGCAGATAACATGAATCCTGACTCAATGTTCAGTGAAAATAAACAGTATATTGGAAAAAGCGTATTCTAAAAACGGAATGTCATGCAGTTTTCTCAAACAGAAATGTGCTTCTCCCTGCCCTTGGAGAGGGAAAGAGCCTGCACTCACAGTTCTGAAAATTTCTCCCAGGGTTTGCCCAGGCTTACATTTATGATTACACCAGCTCAACTCCAATAAAACCTCAGTGCCTGCCATGCTGAAGCAAATGCTTTTTGTACTGGGGCAGTTTATCAAACAGCAAGGTTTGAGACTGTGGTTGTTAAAGTCTAGTGAGGCCTGTGTGCCTTCACAAGGGCTTTCAGAGCACTGCCTGATTATGGACAGAATGACAAAAGGTTGGGGAAGTGGGAGAGAGGAGAATAGCACAGGTACCTGTGATCCTGACTAAAGATGAGCAAGATGGGTTTCAGAAACTGCAAATCTTGGTAATCTTTAAAACAAGAGCCTATTTCTAATTTTCTTGTTGTTTATCATATAAGCAACAGCAGAAAGAAAAGAAATAATGTAGGAACCTAATAAGATTTCTAAAATAAGCTTTTCCCACTAGGCAGGAGCATCAGTTGTCTTTAACACTAATGTCTTACACAAAAGGCCAATGAGAAATTGGCGGCAAATGGTTTTCATTTATTCAACACTATTTTTTTTGAAAATCTATAGCACAGAATACTCAGAAAAGTGACATGGAAGTGGAAAATCTGCTGCATGTTAGTAATCATATATTTTTATGAAGATTTCATGAGTTTTTTTGTAACTTTACTATGTGAGGCTTTGGTAGTTATACTGAACATGTCTTTACAAGTAAAAATTATAAACGGTATGAAGATCAAGACATGTAACAGCATTCTTTGTTTGCTGCTCACTCCCACTTTGTTTTGCCAGCATGGCATGACACCGCTGATGCACGCAGCCTACAAGGGGAAGGTGGACATGTGCAGGCTGCTCTTGCGACACGGCGCCGATGTCAACTGCAATGAACATGAGCATGGGTACACCGCCTTGATGTTCGCTGGCCTGTCAGGTAGCTTCTTACTAAGTCACTGATTTTTTTTACATCAATGGGTACAAATTGCCATAAATTAATAATTTACAGGGCAATATTGACATGCTTTTATTATTCAGGTTTACTGTTATTTATGTGAACTATGGTGATATGTCAAGACCAGTAACATCATGAGGACAGTGGAACAGGAGTTACTGTTCAGGCTTACATAAAAGTTGATTCTTTTCCTCACTTTGAGGCATTCAGCCTATTTTTACTTTGTCCTGTTTGATCCCAAAATTCAGTTTTCTGTGACTGTTTTCTTGTGCAGTGGGATATATTCTGTTTACTTACACTATGTTACATTGAAAAAGATGCTGCACCAGACTGTCTTTTTAGGATTACAAATCAGTAGGTTTTAGTAATATTTCAGACTTCTCAAATCAGTCCAGTATTTTTCAAATTTTGTCTTCTCCTGTATTATTTTTGCAACTATCTTGAGGCCTTTTAAAAATATATTTAGTGAGTTTTAAAAACATTTTTTCCCATATTAGTTTTCCTCTCATGTTATTTTTTCTTTTAATGGGAATCCTTATAGCTGTATGTATCTTCTGTGCAAGTGGTGGTTTGCAGCTTTCCTCTTGAGAGTACATTAAAACATTGTTCTTTCTGTGGAAAAGGTTAGATTTGGGAATAATCAGTTATTTTAAGTATCTTCTTTACTAGGCCATTTATATCTTCCCAACAAATAGATTCTAGGAAAGTAAGATTTCTTAGCAGGTAAAGTTTAAACTGCTTTCTTTCATCTTAAGTATATAGAAAAAGAAAGGCTTATGTGTGTATATGAACTCTAAAAAGATTATGAGATTGCTTTTCTGCTAAAACTTTGGTAAAAAGATTTGGAAAATTGCAGTGTTCTGTAGCACTGAGTAATACCAGAGCTGCAGCAGATAGATGAGAAAAACACTTAGAGGTTGTCCTAAAGACTGCAACTTTATGGAAAATGCTGGACTTTGACCACTTTCTCACAGCTGAGCTTTTAACCTGTCATCCTGAGTGTGAATGCTTCTGAATGTTGACTTTAAGGTCTGTTATCTGTGAGCACACAAGGTACATGGGCACTACTGACGCATTGGCTTTGTTTTTAAACCAGGAATGTTAATTTTTATCCACCACCCCCTTTTTATATTCATTTTTCTGTACTTAGTATCTGCACTAAACCTGATAAAGTAAGAATATCTTTGAAAGCAGTACCAGCATAAGTGGTGACAAGTGTCCTTATTAGCCTCTGAAGGGCACCAATTAAGTCATTTAATCTTCCCATCAAATTTTAGCTTCATTTTACTTGGTATTTAGCCCAGTCTGAACACTCAGTTCCCACTGTGGAGAAAGGAACAATCTGTTCTCTTCTCTGTGCTCCTGCTACATCATAATCCTGAATTTGTTTTTTTTCTTAGAATAGCAGATGTAGTTGAACTGTCAAACTGGATCAGTAGAATTTGCTTCTATACTGCTGTCCAGAGGGACCAAGCTCTAGTGTGTAGCTACATGCATCCAACTCCCATAAGCTCCATGGAGAGCTGACTGTGCATTACACAGAGCAGAGGTATACCCTCTGGTACCATAAATAAGCACTGTGCCTTAAAATAATGACATTAAGGACATTCATTTCCCTCAGTGATATGTCTGGTCATCAAGAAATTCAGTCCATGTTTTTCTAAAGTATGAAGAATTACAAGTTCTGATTTGTTCTCACTCATTCACCATATCTTCCCTGCAAATTCAGGAAATAAGGAAATCACCTGGATGATGTTAGAGGCTGGAGCAGAA
The DNA here is from genome assembly GCA_013399695.1 of Formicarius rufipectus. Classification (NCBI taxonomy): domain Eukaryota; kingdom Metazoa; phylum Chordata; class Aves; order Passeriformes; family Formicariidae; genus Formicarius; species Formicarius rufipectus. The sequence goes on along the minus strand of VXAU01005773.1, from coordinate 541,072 downwards.
ACTGATGTTGTCAACTCTGTGGGAAGGACAGCAGCTCAGATGGCTGCTTTTGTAGGTAAGGTGAAAATCTGTTCTCATTTCCTAAATTCCTAAGGAAGTAAGATGTTAGGTTCTGATGCTTTTTTATTAGAGAAACATTATTTAATGCTCCCTTCTGAACTGACACGGTTGTTGAGCTTTTCTTTCCACATTTAATCCTGTAAAAGTCAATTTGTGTTCTATTCCCGTGGTTGGTTTTGTAAAAACACAGATGGTCTTACTGGTGAGAACAAATGCTGCTGTTCAAGTGTGTAAGTTTTTGCAGTGATACCACTTTGGAAATAGTAAGAGGGAACTGGTAATGTTAGAGGTGTTTGAAATGCAGTACAAAGTGCCTAATTGGCATTTACTTTGTGGGAACGAACAACCATAGTGCCTAAGCTGTCATCTGAGTTTGCGACTAGCGTGCCATGTGCTGGCAGAGAGCCACTGCCTGCCTTTCTCCCTCAGCATCTGGGAGAGGGAGAAGTCTTGGAACCTGTTCTGAGATAGTCAGTGCTTATTGACCTGAACTTCACTAGAACAAGATAAAAGATTTGTCATTCCAGTATGCAGTATTATCCCTAACAAAACGTGCAACAGGTTTTTTTTTTTTCTGCTGTTGTTTCTTTTTCTTGTGCTTGGTTTTCTTTTTCTTGTTTTTATAAAACTTTTTTGCTTTTTTTGCCCATCTTGACAGTACTAGGGGATTCCTGGATTAATTTTACACTTTCTCTCTACTTCTAGCAAGGAAATTTGATAAAATACTATGAAGTGGAGTAATTTTAATGATACAGCTATTGCTGTCCAGGTGACCTTCCCAAAAACCAAAAATGAGGACCTCTGTTTTCTTTCACACACAACCTCTTCATGGTGTTTAAATGCTTTAGAATTCCCTTGCAAGTCCATTAGGTGTTCTGGATTCAAGAACCTATCTTACTATTTAGGTTTACTTCCCTGAATAGCACTAGGTTTAGCACTAGGTTCCAATTTCCATCTTACCTCATTCTGTTCTTGTAAAGAGGAAAAGGTTGATGTTGCTCACTTGAGGTTTGAACAACAAAACATCAAGTATTCACTTAATGTGTCAGACAAGTTTATGACTATTAATTTTACTTTGGATTTGGAGAGTCTTTTCCAATGTGATGCTGTATAGAGTCATTAGTGAGTGGGGAATACTATCTCCAACATAATTTTTGAGAATTCTTGTTCAAAATCTCATCACATCACCAAGATAGAAGAAATATTTTCACGCATACTGAGATATACTACCCTGTAAAGGTCTGAACATTGGAATCTATTGCTCCTCTTTTTTTATTTTCTGTCCAATCAACATTAATTCATCTGCCTGTGTGTGGGAAGTGAGGATACTTCTTCCCCTGTCATTTGTCTTACATTGTGGTCTATTAGCTCAGAACTGTCTCTTCTAAAACAGTGGAGGATTTTAAATGCTAGAATTTGGTTTGCTGTACCTTCTTCTGATTATAGGATTAGTGCCAAGACAAATCAATCAATTTAAAGAATGTGGTCCTGAACTAGAGAAGCTAAGTTTTACTTTCCCTTTAGTCAAGTAATTCATCACATTGTCAGATGCAGAAAACAAAAGGGTGTAACTTTTATTATCTTGTTGATTTCATTGCAGTCCTTTTGGTTTTGGTAAATTTTAAGCATGTTCTACTCCTATAACTTCTCCCACTTTAGGTTAATACACCACTATCTGTTTCAGGTCTGAAAACTTACAGGTCTCAATGCCCGTGTCATTAATATTTAAAAGTACAAAGTGGAAGAACTTCTCTTAAAATTTTTTTAACACCAGGATGAGACTACTCATATAGTATAAACTGGGAGAGAAATACCTATTTTCTTAGTTTTGGCTTGCCAGGGAAAGACGATGCAGGAAGGGGATAGAGTTCTCAAAATGAATTTTCATGAGGGCACTCTGTGCTGGGAGTCAGTAAGTTACACTTACTGAACATTAAACCTACACACAGTGTAGACAAGAGTGACAAGAGTTGCCTGTTTTCAGTGCAAAGTATATCATGCAAGGCTCCTTAGTGGGTAATTCTCACTTTATAGTGAGAATTATTTATAGTATTGCTTCTGTTAGATTTGGATTTTGGTTATTGTTTCACTGGTGAATTTTGTTCCTGTGTGCTTTTAGGTCAACATGATTGTGTGACTGTCATCAACAACTTCTTTCCCCGTGAAAGGCTGGACTACTATACTAAACCTCAAGGCTTAGATAAGGAACCAAAACTGCCAGTAAAATTAGCTGGGCCTCTGCATAAAATTATTACTACTACCAACATGCATCCTGTTAAGGTGGAGTAATATGTAAATAGTATGTGTTTGTTGGCATGGGAGCCATTTTTTAGTGTCTGGAAGCATTCAGCTCTTCTGAGAGTCCAACTGAGATCAAAAGCATTATCCACTAATTCAGATGCTTCTGAAAATGAGGAAGAATCAGGCTCAACATTACATGCGATTTAAAAAAAAACAAACCTATTTCAGTATTTGTATACACGAGAATCTTGAACTAATATTTTTAAGTGGAGAAATTCTTACTTTGTACATCAATAACCATAAATAGCTTTCTTTTTTGGCTTTTTTTCCTAGCCCCATTTGAAGTGGAAATACAGAACAATTTCCTGTCTTAACAAAATCTCATTGTTCTGCCAATGCTTTTCTCAGCATGTATCTTCCTATCATCAGCACAGGTTTGCCATAGTAACATCTACCACTGCTGCTGTTCCTGCAAGTATGTGCAAGAGAACATTTATTTTTGTTTCCCAGGGTATTTGCTGAAAATAATGTTGTTTATGGTTTGTTCCTTCAGTGTAGTTCAGATAATCGAATACACCTAAATTCAAATACAAGTTCCTTGGGTTTGCCATTCAAAGTCCGGAATTTGTCAAAAGTTGCCACCCAGGTGTGTGTGGTACATACAGAGTGGCTGCTCATTTAGTGAGTAGAACATACAGTTTTCTCTGATTTCCTCTTGTGAATTACAGTATACTGAATAATAATACTAAATAATGACTGAAAAAAGATAGGGAAGACTGCATAAGAAGGCAGTAGAAGGATATTAGAAACATCACTGAAATTTAGCTACAATGAGATGTATAAGTGTTAATGCTAATGCACAAGTTTAAAAATATTCCTTCCTACCTGGATTACATTTCCTTCAATCTCTCTCCTAGATCGTGTTGCTGGTAAAAGAGAACCCTCTGTTGGCCGAAGTAGAAGCACTGCAGAAATGTTACAGGGTTCTTGATCTCATTTGTGAGAAATGTATGAAACAGAAAGATATGAATGAAGTACTTGCTATGAAAATGCACTACATCAGTTGCATCTTCCAGAAATGTATTACATTTTTAAAAGAGCGAGAGGATAAACTAGATGGATTTATCAAAAGGTGTGTATTTCTACAGAGAGGTCTGAAGGCACATGTACACACCAGCTTTACAGACCATCAAAAAATGACAGCTGCAATAATAGATTGGATTGTCTTCCATAAAGGCTATGCCAAATAAATTTTGAAATAATCCCAGCTTCATTTACTTCAGGGTGGCACCAATTTCCTTTTTTCTGTCTTAAGTGACACCATCCTTTTCGGGGTGCAAAGACAATATTCCTAGAGTTTCAGCTCTGCTGGAATTGGTTAGAGCTTGCCATTCACATACTGTTAAGCAGCAGACAGGAACATGTGATGGAGAGCAAGGGGAGTGATGGGCTTGAAAAAAGAACTTCTCAGTGTCCGATATGGGTCATCTGGGAACATTTCTTGTGCCATCTTACTCTCCATTAGTCATGCAGGGTGAGATTTTCTTTTCAAAAACACTTAATCAACCAAGAACTGCAAATCCCACACACTCTGAATCCAGAGACTTGGACTCTTAAATCACATAGACAGAGCTTCAGAATCCCAGTTACACAACTAGCTGCCTGATCTTAAATATCAAAGTTATGTGACCTGGCCTTTAGAAGGATCACATTCCCCATAGATCTCTGTGGATTTTTACTGAAACCCTCTCTGATACTGAAATAAAATTAAGAAGTCAGCTTTCATGTACTGAAGTCAAATAGTGATCCATATAAAAAAGTAGGAGCAAACTAGACAGATACAGAGGTGTTAGAGATATAACATGTTACTAAACATAAATAAGGCAGAATTTGTATTTTAAGGTATTATGTGTTTGTCAGTGTTTATTCTTACAATGCTCATTTTTAAACACCATAAAGCATTTTGATATTTTAGTCAGATGGCTCTCCTAGTCTACCTGTAGATGATTATTGTTCTCTGTGTAGTTGAATTAATCCTGGTTGCAGAGTGTGCATTTATTCATTGCATATTTCATAGTGATTGTGCAGTAGACTAAAAATATTTTCATTTGAATTTTAAACACTTGTACATACAAAGTTGCCATATTATTTTGAATTATTATTCTTCTGTATAATTTGAAACAGGACAGAGTACAACATGTTTTGTGTTTGTTCCTGAATATTTACTATGTAATTTCTTATTTTACTTGGGTTTTTAAAATTTTAGTCTCTTAAAAGGGAGAGAGAAAGATGGTTTCCCTGTGTATCAAGAGAAGCTAATTCGAGAAAGTATCCGCAAGTTTCCTTACTGCGAAGCTACATTGCTCCAGCAGCTGGTGAGAAGTATTGCTCCTGTTGAAATAGTAAGTTTTTCCTATCAAGAAGATGCTTTCTAAGCAACTTGTACTGTAAATTCAGTTTGAGCCATCTTTCTGGTCTCAGCTTCTGCCATGTGTTATATATCAAAGATTTTTGATGTCCCTGAACTCTCTAACTGGAATTTGATTTTGCATATTGCAGAAAAATGCACTAAAGTACTTCAGTTAATATGTGCCCAAAATGAATGCCTAAACACCTCAGCTTTTAAAGAAAACTGAAGCAATTTGTTTCTTGTCTCAGAGCTTTTTTTTCCTACTCTGGGACATCTGTTCAGTTTTTCTTTGCCAGTTTGCTTTTAGGAATTATAGATTTAGACACAAATGAAGCTTATCTTGCACACCTTTTTCACATTGTCTAAATTCAGTTTAAGATTGAATAATTTCCTAGATTTAATGCATTCTTTAGTCCCACTGTACACAAAAAGTTGGTAGTACGTGATGGTAGAAAAAGAAAAAAACGTTCTGTGAAGCTCCTTTTATCACAGAGAGGCAGGATGACGCAATGTACAGCAAAATGTGTATCTAAATTAGGAAATCAAAATTACAAGCAAAAACAACCTAACTTCAGTTTTCCTCATATGCCTTTGCTAACGCTTCATTATAGTACTATTTATTACTTAACAATAAATTTTACACAAGTTACTACTCTTTTTTTCAAGCACATTCCTTTTGGTCTGAGACCAAGATGTTGTATGCACAAACGCTGGGGAAGTGGAACAATTTTGTGATGTGTTTGGATTATGTTGAGTGAATTAAAAATAACCTCTATCTTAAGTGGCCCCAGGTCTGCTAAAATGTCCTGAGGATTAATCTCTAATGTTTGCCTAAGCCAGGAACACAATATGAAAACATAAGCCGTCATGATGCATTACAGCTTGCTTTAGACTAAACATTTTCTTTCCTATCCCTTTTTTCTTAGGAGAACTTGCAGTCTTTTCTCCCTTTAAAAATATGATGGTTTATTCCATTGCATTACTCTCCATTATGGAGAACTGGAAAGGAGGAGACACTATAATTTTTAGTTGTGGGGAAGCCTTTGGCCTTCATCAGTGCACCATTACCTGGATTCAGTCTGGGCATCTCAGTGCTGTCATAGGAGTTATGATTGTGCATATTCCATGGTAGTTTAAAAGTTTTAGGATTTACTTAAAACTGGAGCAACTTGGCATTTTTTCTTCTAATGTTTACATCATTGCCCTAAAGAATAATCTTAATTTATGGTTACCAATAAAATATACTAAATCTTACTGCTTGCATTGCATAGGAAGGATGCTGTAAGTAATATCTAAATAGTAATAGGCAAATAATTGTTCAGACCACTTGTTCTGTAGCACAAGTGCACTGAGCACAGTAGTATATCAGTGACAACAGAAACATCTTTGTGTGCGCCAGCAGAGACTGATCTGCAAACTTCATAGGACCTACAAGTGGGTGACAGTGTGTAAATAACACTGAATTCATTAATACAAGTATTAATAATTTACAGAGTAAATTCTACAGAAGCTGAGGGCTTAAGTTCGTATACAGAAGCTTATCTAACAATATGAATGATAAGTTGTGCATGTTAGTTGAAGTTATATGATTTAGTTATATGTTCTTGCTGCTGCAGCAGCTTCAGAGACCAAAGCTTACGTTAATTGTTTTGTTTTTCCCTTGTGTGTCCCTCTTCGCAACAGTGCTGGTTTTTAATCTCATTACCACCTCTTGTCTCGTCTTTCAGGGCTCTGACCCTACAGCTTTTTCTGTACTTACACAAGCAATTACTGGCCAAGTGGGTTTTGTGGATGCTGAGTTCTGTACAACTTGTGGGGGAAAGGGAGCAGACAAAAGATGTTCAGTATGTAAAATGGTAAGAATCTAAAAATCGTGCCATTGAGGTGCTAAGAATTTTGAATGCTTCCCTGTTTACTGTGTAGACTTAGGAGGAATAGCATGTATGTCTGCACTGAGAATGTTCAAGCCATGTGCTTCTGGGAAAGATGCCTGAAATTCACAGGTCAAAGTACTCAGCTTTCCAAGTATGTATGCTTAAGAATGAAGAAAGAGCAGAATTTCTGTATGTTTAGGGTTAATACAAAAAAACCTGTTTTTTACAGATTCTTATGTAGGTTAGAATCACTCCATGTGACCTTATAAATTGCTTTAAAATGCCGGCAAGTGCTATACATAGAGACATTTAACTTGGTGCACTAAGAAATATAAGAATATTGTGTATTTTTTAGTACATGAAAATTAATTCATAACTCTGGTAATTTTCAGGTGATGTACTGTGACCAGAACTGCCAAAAGATACACTGGTTTACCCACAAAAAAGTCTGCAAGACCCTGAAGGAAATTCACGAGAAGCAAGAACTAGAAGCTGCCAAAGAGAAAAGGAAACATGAAAAGAAGCAAAAGAAAGGTTAGGATCTGTACTTTGTTTGCTGAAACTAATTTGGCATTAACTGCACCACAAAGAGCAATTTAACAGGTCTTAAAACTGTAACAGCTGACGTTGGGAGAAAAATCTTTGATATAACAGCAAACCTGCATTTGTTGAAATTCTAGTCTTCCAATTTACAAATACATTGTGGATGTTATAAACCTGGTTTCTAATGCTACAGTTGCACAGGGTTCTGCAACTAAAGCATTCTGAATTACACTGCACTGTTTCAAAATCCAGATCGTTAATTAAGCTCATGCAGAAGTTTCATCTTTTGTTGGAGATGTTAGGACAAGCTAGATAATAAGCAAGCAGCTCACTCCTTCCAGTTGCAAAGGTTAATGTAATGTTAATTCTCCCATAAAACTTTCTCTTAATGACAGTATTGAGTTGTGTTGTGTACTTGAATATGAAGTAAGCAAGCATTAGTCTTTAAACTGTTCATGATGGTTTTCTCCCTTCAAAAAGCAAATAATTACTACATAACAGAAAAGACCCTGTATCGCCCCCTTCCTTCACTTACTCTGATGCAATGTTTCTCTTAAGTGAAATAATAGGAAAAATCACTTTTTCCCTTTAGAACTTAGTGGATTTCCCCTCCCTTGTTTTAAGGATTGGACAAATCACACTTGTCTTACAATGTAGTATTGTTAGCATACTCAAACAAGTACAGCAGGACATAAATTAGTAATAATTGGAAGTTTTCAACAGTTTCCTGCATTGATTGTTACAAGAGCTACTGTTGCATGGGATCAGGATGACTGGAAGATGGAGGCAAGGATACTAGAAATCCCTGGTTATATTGCATACAGTACAACAAAACACAATGAGCTGTGAACAGTGATGCCTCACACTGGTGACAAACACACACCTGCAGGTTCACATTTACTGAAGGGGTCAGTGGCCAGGTGTTGTTCACTTCAGAGGGATCTGGGGGATAGTTCTTGTCCCTGCCTTCCAAAAAAAAGGGAAGCTAACATTTTCTGTTACGTTTCTACTGCACTATCTACATGGTAATCTTCATTGACTTTGTCAGGTACGTGGCCAGCACACTATAGACCTTATCAGATTATGTGTTATTAGCAAGCCACTAAATTTGTCTGAACTTCAGTTCATCTCACAAATGGTGTTGTCTCAGAGCACTTCATATGAATACTTTTATTTCAGAAAGTTAGCAATACCCCCTACAAATACTGTACATAAAGAAATTAAAAATGAAAAAAAAATAAATGCCACAGCCTGCAACTACAAGCAAACCCAAGAGTTTAAGCGTTTCCACTGTACAAGGGTGAGTGTTAAGAGTCCCTGTTTCAGCCTGTGCTTAAGGCCATTAGGTCTATGGCCACATAAGACCTTGGCAGGGTTTTGCCAGGGTTGTGGCTGGTGTGACAGAATTTTTGGCTATCAATCATAACAGAGAACAAAAAATAAGATTTAACTACTCCTGGCCCCAATTAGGCTTTCCCCTCATTCTCTTCAGAATTGCTACCACACAAACCCTTCCTAGCAGAATCAGGGCAAAAAGTTATTCAACAATTTTTCTCCTAAAACATTGCTTTAAAAGTTAAGGTGCAATAGCTGATTCTGTTCCGTGCAATCAAATTATGAATTCTAGCATGATTTACTTCAACTCAAGTTCATTGTGGTCAACTGTTTATTAGCAGATCATTTATTCAGTCTGCAAAAATGCTTCCTATGTAGTCACATATATGCCTTTTTTATCTAAAAACCAAACCCACCTGCACTCTCTTTAATCAGTCTGCAGCCATTCTTTGAAAAGGTGACTGTAAGAATAATGTCAGTAAAGCACATTTGAATTGAAAGTCAAAATAGCCGTAGTGTCCTACTCTACTCCTCTGTATATTAAAGTGTGACAAAATTGAAGATAAATTAGTGAGAGCTTTGGGTAGGGTTAGTTAAGAGTAACCTTATACCAACTTACCTAGGATTTTAGTGTTTTGGGTCTTTTTTCCATGAAGGTTGGTTAAATTAATCACTTTTAATTGATGTAAACTGTCCTAGTGTTTATTATCCTACAATAATAAAAATGTTTGCTTGCAAATGAGTTCAGTGTTTATTAATTGTGTGATTTCTCTTTTGCTTAGATGAAATGCAGTTAGTGGAGAGTAGTTCTACCAGTGAACAACAGTCAGATCCTGGTCCAGATTGTACAAAAGAAGTGGATCCAAATAATCCTACTGACCGAACAGAAGAACCTGAAATTACCAAAGAGATGGAGGCACTGGCCCTGCAAAGTCCACTGGAAAGTGAGACTGGCTTAGCTGACATTGATCTTCAAAAAATTCAGGATTCTGAGGAGTAAGAAGAGGGTAGGAAGGGATTAAGAGTTCTCAAGGGTACTGAAGAATTTTTTGTGCTGAGCATGTCTGAGTTCTTAGAGCATGGCTCGTGCAAACCTTCCTTTGAAAGATAGAATGTCTCTGTTCATCATGACATGAAATACTGGCTACTTTGTGTATAAATACACCAGATTCTGCTGTAAATTGTCAAAATAGGTATTTATTATCGGCTGAAAACTAGAGTGGCATAGATCCATCTGTCTGTATACCAACAGTAAGCCTAGTGAAACTGAGTATCTGTGGTCAACGAATCACTTAGTGAAAAATGGGAAGCACTTGATTTGTATTATTCATGTTTTCAGAACCTAAAATTTATTTTATTGAAATACTATATTTTTTTCTGCAAGTACATAGGTCTGTACTTAAAAGCTATGGGAAGTCAACTGTTATGTTGCCTTTTTTACCAATTTATGAAGTTTTATCTGAAGGAATTCAATAGCAGTTTAGCTTCTGAAGACACTCATTTGAACTCTCAACTTTTCATGACATTACTGTAAATATTTTTGGCTAGTGAGAGAACAATAATAGTGTCTATTTTGTGAAAATTTTAGTAAATGAAACTCTTGTTTCAGGTGTTTCAATCTGATGGTGAAATGTGTGTTTAAGCAGTATTATTTCACTATTAGTTTGGTCAGAAATATTCCAAAGTCTAATGAAGGAAAGACCAGAATGACTCAAAATATTTTGACTGACAAGATTAATGGTTTCTAAATCACTTCTCAAGTAAAGATGCCTTAGAGTATACTGGGTTGTTGCTTATGAATTATTTCATAAATATAAAAACTGCTTAATATTTTTCATGGTGAGCCTGATCAACAATGGGAAAATTCATGTGTGCATTGATACAGCTGGGATTTCAATTTGGCTTTCAACCAGATCTAGAAAATAGCTTCCTTTAACTATGCTTTTCGCTCAGATTTATTACTGTGTCTCATGAAGTCAATGGGAATGCCACAACTAAAAACATCACTTGCTGCATAAGGATGGCAAAATTAGAGACTGTCTTATTATTGGTTGAATAACTGGTGTTTTGAACATGGCGATGTTCTTCTAATTAGAGGAGTAAGGACCATCCTCAAACAGGGAAAATGCTATAAATTTTTTTACTATTTAATATATTGAAAGTTTTTGTTTACTATTCTGAAACTGTACAAGTGAGGAGACATAAATGCACCTGTGCAGGGAATGTACCTGCGTTTTAATTTCAAGCATTAGTAGATTGTGAAGAATAAAGGGAATTTTTTAAAAAGAAGGGGGCTACCTGGCAGTTCTGTTTACTGTGTCTGTAACACCTGTAGGGACACACAGTGATGTTCTCTGTGACATGCAGGGGCCTCCTGTAACTTGAGTGTACAAGTTTCGGTTCATGACAATTAACTAGCAAGAGATGCCTGCCTGGAACTTCAATTTGGAGTCATGCTGTAGTCACCATCCACTCTTGGGTCTGGGAATGCAGAAGTGCTGCTGGTTCCCTGTTCCACACACTGCATTTGGGACGCACAGAGATGTACTGCCCCTTATGGTTTCCCTGAAAATGCCAGCCTTTCAGGGCAAAAGATTCAGGATTTGGTAAGTGTGCTAAAATCCACAGCACAAATCCCACTTTCATTCTCCCAGCAGTGGCGCTTCACTGATTGGAAATACCTGATTGCTCTTGACAGGCCACCAGGCAACCTCATCTCCAACCTGCTTTCAACAGGAAGGTTGGACTAGATAAGCTCCAGAGATCCCTGCCAGCTTAGACTGCCCTGTGACTCTATGGTAACTTAGGAGAGAAGGACCGAACTCAGAAGACAGGTTACAGGCTGAAGAAGAAGAAAGCATCACTGACTTTAAGCTTTTGGCAAAACAGATGAATAAATATGTGAGGAAATTTGTTATTTTCCATCTATATACACATTTGGCATTGGCTCCCTTAGAGCTAACAGGTTTAGAAACCAAAAGTGTCAGGTGCAGTGGTGCAGCACTGTGTGACCCACGTGGTTATAAAAGAGTGTTAAACCACTACATCAGCCTTGGGGCAGTGCCCTGGGCAAATCCTGTCTGTCCAGAATGACCAGTGAGCACAGGCCTGCCTGCATCCTGGGAGAGTATCAGCAGCCACAGATGAGATAGATACCAGTATGTTTAAGAGCTTATGGATCCACTGTATTGGGACCAAATGAGTATCCTCATATAACTCCGGACTTTCCAGCACATTCATGCAGCACACACAAATTAGTAAACTGATACTTCAATCCCTCTTAGAAATGAGAAAAGGTTAATGATTGCTTTGTTGTATCTTTATTTTGATGCAGGAAGACAAATTACTGCTAGAGAACACAGTAAGTTTCATTCTCCAGCAGATACTGTGAGAAATGAAAGTATCCTTAGTTTCTTAAAAATCAGCATGCAAATTTAACTGATAACAAAAGTACGATAAAAACTGCATTTCAAGCAACTTTTATCGTAACATTGACACTATCATTTGTTATCTTAATTTCTTCCCTGTTTTACATATGATAAAAGTTACACTTTTTGCCTGGAAATTCATTTAATTAGATGCATGTTGTCATGTACTTGTTTTATAGAGATGTTAACCTACTTATGGGACTCCACACTAGAGAGAGGAATTAGTTTTTTCTTAAGGAAGAAAGGACTCATCTAAATTGAACTGTCAGCTTCTCAACGGGTTCTGCTTTGTTTTGAAGCTGTCTTTCTTGACAGGTGACTACCTTGTTCCAGTCCACAGAGGAAAATTCTGATAGAGATCTTGTCATTGCCCGTACTAAAACTGCATCTTCAGGGTTCTCAAATGGTACTCTGCAAAAAGCACACAGCAACTGTCCATTATCTGAATGTTTCCAAATTACTTTGGAACTGAATTACCATGCACACTCAGTGCAGAAAGTAAAGTTAGCAGTCATGATGACACTCACAGTAAGGATTCGAAACTTAAATTTTCAGAAGGTTTCTTCTTTTTCCAAATTTCAGAAAGTGAAACAAAATGGAAAAGGTCAGAATCACAGGATTCTAATGGGGACAAATCAGTTATAAATGATTTAAAATACATTTATAGTAGATTTAAAATAATATTTTTCAATTCTCCTCTCCTAAAATTAAAACTGGATACTTTCAATGCTCTGATTCAGTGGGCATGATTCAAGCAATCTGATACCGATTAATGCCAATGCACATTTACTTGGCCATGGATGTTTCAGGTAGCCCTTAGGCAAATCTCCATTCTCCAAGCTCTGAATGCAGAGCACCTGGAGTCGGAGCCACAGCTGCAGTCTGGGTGAGAAAAGTGGCAGACACACATCAGGGCAGGATTGACAGGGACTCTGCCTTAGAAAAAACTTCCAACTCAGATACAATATTAAAAATTTATCTTGAAAGAACTTATTTCTTAGAGATGTACTTGTAGCAAAACACACCTAATATGAACCACAGGACTATCTCCACTGAATTTAACGCACTTGGTCATGAAACGGCTCCTTGCAAAGCCTCAGCATCTGCCTAAGTAAGACTCAAGGAAGCCACACATTCATTCTATCAAAGAGCACAGCTAACTCCACTGAAAGCAGGTAAGAATAAATTTTTCAACATAAATAAGCTTGATTTTAAACAGCTATATTCAGAGTACTCTTAAAGGATACCATCATATGTAGGGTTTTACTATTTCCTTTAATCCATTTTTCAAATCTCATGTGTTAAGCTAGAAAATAAAACCATGCCTGATAGCTAAAGTTTGAAAATTTACACAGATTGTGCCTAAAATGTCACCACATTAAAATGTAACCTTTCTCCTGCCTCAATCCAGACACTGAGGTAACACAGAAAAGTTTGCATTTATTTCTATGATTTTGAAACGGAAAAGAATTTAAAAAAAACCCAAGTACAGGCTAAAAAAGTTTCATTCTACAAGTCACAGTATTTTCCAGACAGTATGTATTTTTTAACAGCCACTCAGGAGAATGTTTTCTGGGCCATAATACAGAACAGATATTCTGATGCTCTACTAAGCATGTTTTTCTAGTGATCAGTATCTGATCTTACAAATAAATGGCAATTTTATGTACCCATGTCCAAATGCAGAATACGTTTCAATATTAAATTTCAGACAGCAGAGGGGTAGGTTATCTCATCAGAATAGAACAGAGTTGCCACTATATTAGATATAATGGCCTGACATTTTTCTTACAAGCTCATTTTTACTGGATGTTTTCTCTGGTTGGGGTATTTTTTAGGCTCAAAAAGAGGATATAATGTAAATGCTTCAGAGATGCAAAAGGAAAAGAAGTAGAAAAAATTACTTACTTATTTGTGTTATTTCCAAATTCACAACCTGTAACAAAAATTTCAAATTAATACATTAATGGCTGTACAGCAGTTTGAGTAGTTGAGGATTACTGTCCTGATCCTAAATTGCTTGTTCAAATTAATTGAAAACTAGCACATGATTTGAAATGTTTAAGATCATATTTTATTAAATTACTGTGGGAAGAAGTACCTGTTGTAGTTTTTTTCAAGTTTATGTAGTCATTGTATTTTATTTTCCATAGACATACATTTACACACCTTTTTTTCTTTCACAGAAAATGGTGCCACTGTCTCTAAAAGCAAATTATTACCTCGTAAAGACAACTGTACACCTAATTTGGTCATCAGCAGCAAAACAAAGTATTAAATATTAAACAATCCTCCTCCCTACCACTCCAAAATTACTGTTAAATACACTACTTTTGGCTTTACTATTGTTGTACATACATTTAAGAAAACTTGAAGGTATTTTATTACTTACCAAACTTTGTCTACACTACTGTTTAAAATGCTATTATTTCAGTCATTTATGCACAATATTGGTTTTCTTATCTTTAAAGCATCAAAAAAGCAGCCAAGATAGTGTGGGATATCAAGGTTTGTTCTGTGATACCACACAAGTCACAAGGTTCCAGGTGGTATTCACCTGCTTTCTTGTGCCAGGATCATGCTGTCTTCCAGATCTGAATGTTTTAGGAATTCCAAAAATTGCCTTATATGCTATTATAAGACATTAAAATATTCTCATCTCTGAAGCACAATAAGGGATCTGCTTATAAAACTATGCATGATATGTAAAATTCAAAACACTTGAAGGAAGGACTTTCTTTGAGAGATTATATTATGGAAGCACTAGAGGGCAACAAAACTCTATGCTGCTGTTTCTGCCAGACACTTGGCCTAGAAGTGTATTGAGATGTTTTAAATGAAATAAAACTAAATACTCAGAAGACACATATTGGGGGGAAAAAAAAAAGGAAAAAAGAAATTTTGTTTGTTCAGCCATCTTTAAAGGTAATTCTGTAACTACGGGGAGTGACTAGAACTTATTTTCGGCAGTACCCTCAGTGGAAGGATTCATTTGTTGCCTATTGCTGCTACTGCTACTCTATGAAGTAATTTGGTTGACCTTCTGATGCATTTGTATTTTATTACTAAAACAAATAACTTTTCAGATGAATGAAAGTGTTTCTAAATCAAATCACCTTAAAATGTGTGCTTTTCCTTCTATTATTATAAATACCTGAGGGCATTATCAGTCTTCTGGCTGGCTGAGTGCATCTGCTGGATCCCACTGGAATCCCGAGGGGTGCATTTACTCTCTTCCCAAAAGCTACTGACTGCACGAGCAGAGATCTTTCAGGGTTATAAAGATGAAGTGCTGATTCCCTTTCTCTTTGTGTAACTACTGTTAAGAGGATATTTAAAAAAAAAGAAAAAAGTCTATCAATTGAAAAGGCAACATGCAAAAGGTGATTCAGTCTTTTTCTGTGCAGAGTTTTGTAATGATAGCACTGTAAGTTATATAATATCACAGCAATTCCAAATAAGAACATGGAGTGATAGTTTCAAAGGCTTTGCAGTAATGCCCTGTACAATAAGATATTTTCTTTGGAGTGCAGTAGGATCACAAGTTTTAAACCAAGAAACTAAAAAGCAAGACTTTTCATATTGCTTAAATGAGATCTACTGCAGAAGTCAGTAAAGATTTGTAAGTTTCTTTATGAAATCAAAACCAAATCCTGGTTTAAGGCCAGTTAATTCCCACTGGTCAATTACAGAAAAGAACTCTAGGAATGCAATCAGGAAAAAAGCTTGAAATTTTCCTGTTTTGAACTTTAATTAAAAAAAAAAAAAAGTTTCATTTTAAATGAAGAGTTTGAGGCTGTTAAATCAAACTGGGGGCTGTAACTTCAATTGCATAAACTTTATACTAATCCAGTACTTCAGCTATGGAACAGAAGTGAGCTAAAGTTTAGAACAAGTAACTGGCAGAAGCATTTTGAATACAGGGAACTTTTGGAGTCATGATGTCTAGGGGACGCATTAGGAAGGAACTGCAGTAGTCATGCCTGAAGGTAACAAAAGTGTGAGCACGTCTTGTGTAAAGGTGACAGCCAGGACTATCCTGTGGTAATGTTCCACAGATGGTGAAGAAGCTTTGTAATGTGGGAGAAACTGTTAACTAGATAGGAAGACCAGGACACAGCTTGATACAAATAATTGCAAGTCTTAATCCAGGCCTGATTACAGTAGAACTATATTTAGAAGATTAACTCCAGGAAGTTTTACAGAAGTGTTTCTAGTCATGTAAATGCAACACATTATTTTTCAGCAACATTAAGCGCCAGTCATCACTCTCCAGTCAAAAGTGATCATTAGTAACACAGTCTGACAGACGTGTCAAGCACAGCTCTACACAAGACTAAATACTTGAGACTGGAGCTAACAGTGCAAAATGACTGTAAGCCAATGGCCGTGTGGTCATATCCAGTAGCTCCTCATCAACCCTTGGCACGTGCTCTGGCACATCCACCAGCTTTCATTCATGACAGAGCTGCACAGTCTCCCAGCACCTACAGATGTCCTGTATCTGCCTTGCTCAAGTCCTGTGTCTTGATCCTCTTAGAGACTGGGAGCAGTTTTCAAGAGGACCCCATTTCTTCTTGCTACTTTCTTATAAGGTTGAGCTGGGACAGGAATCAACCCCTTTCTCAGTGCTCTCTAGTAATTTTCAGTCCTCCTGCCAATCACATAGCTTTCCAAACACCAGAGACAAAAATCACCAAAGTTGATTTTCTGTGATTGTTGTGACATGTTTATGGATTCACTGATTTAACACCTGACTATTCTTAAGACAATGTTTCTTCTGTAGAATTTACAACTGACAAGCTGTGAAAGAGCTCTTGGTGATTTATGAATATTTATATATGAAAGTTTGGACTCCATCTGGCTCATCAAGAAATGCACATATTCATATTTAAACTACAGAAACATGTTGATTGCTGAAGATACTATCCATACCTAAGTAAACACTCTCACCCATGTGAATATACCAGTCTGAATTCACAATTGTAGGTCCAAGTTTCTAAGCACAGGCTTTACCTGTCTTACCCAAACAGACCAAGAAAAGCATACACAATTTGAAGACATAAATCAAAAGCATTTGACAAAGGACACTGTTTATGCCATGTCAACTCTACTTACTTGAAAAATCTTGCAAAAAAAATGGGTACCTGCTCATTAGACCTTTTGATGTATCAAAAAATGCATGTAAAAGAAGAGGTAAGATAATTTCACCCGTTTTTCCAAACTGATTAAAATCAAAAGCAACTGTCTACGCTTCGTGAGAAGAGGAAAGCAATCCTTACACTTCCTATCAAGGAGCTGAACCGAAGGAAGGAAGTGTATCACATAAAGCCGGTAGCCTGGATCATGTACCAGAGGGTTTTGGAATAGGTCTGCAAAAGGTATACAGAAAAAAAAAATGTCACGAAAACACAAATCCAGCAAAATCAACTTTGCAAGTCAGGAAAATTAAAGATCACTAGAAGCCAAAGATTTTCTACAAAATATTATCAATTTCAAATTGTTCTTATGATCGGTAAACAAAGCACAGTCTCTTTACACACATGAAGCTACACAACTAAAGATGGACTTCTAGAGTTGGCCTATTGCAGAGGATGCAAAACACCACAGGCAAGAACTGAGTAAAGGTGTCATTGTGTACTCCAAATCTTTGAAGTGGTCTTTTAGGTGTGACAGCTTAAAGGTAAGACAAAATTTGTAGGGGGAGTGAGATATTAAAACCAGATGAGCTTTAGGACACCTAAGGCTTTTCCAAAGCTGATATAAATACTTTATCCCATGAACACAATATAAAATGCAAATACCCAGTCTTGTGATGTTTAGATAGATGATTAGTTTGAAAAGTCAAGAAAATTAAAAGTAAAATGTTTAATGGGATCTAAGTTCCTGAGAATTTGGGTCCCCACTAGGTTTCCTCGAGATACTAAGCTCCAAATGACCATAAGCAACTATGCCTATGCTCAGGCTCACATTACCTGTATAACCAAACCTTTGCAACAGAGACAGGTATCAGTCTTGTGCTGCTGCTTTCCCAGATTTGGAACATTTGCCTAGCTGACATGCCAAATCAGGTTATTTCATGAGAGTGATATCTAAGGTGGATTAAAACAGAAACTGCCTCATTCCCAAACAAGTGTTGTTGTGTGGGTCTTTTTTTCCTAAGTGAAAGACATGATAATGTTATTTTTCTCCTTAAACAAACACTGTTCTTCCAACACAGTAAAAATAATCAGGAGGCTGCCACCTTGAGATCAGAGCAGAGAAAAAAAATCTTTAATAATTCTGACAACTTCTGCTACAAGGATCTGTTTTTCTCCTTTTGAGGAGAGGCTGTGACTAATACTTATGTTAGTGTAAAAAAATCCTGTTAGATGTAATTTTAGCAGTTAAAGTGGGAAAGACAGTATTACAGAAGCAAATAAGAGACAGTAGAAGAAGAAAAAACTTGAAAATATTCCACACAGATTTCTAAATAAGATACCATTTCATGTTCTTCATGACAAGGATAACTGCCAAAAACGTGGTTGATGTGATTTAGCAGTTATTTGGAGGGCACAGTAAGGTTGCAATGGGCATTTGGTAACTCCTGCACAGAAAACACCTGTTTGTGTGTTCAGAGGAACTTAAAAGTATTGTAACTCTAATGCATTTTTTTAAATCGCTGACTTAGAACTAGTAAGAAACCCAGAAGGTGGCAGCAAAAGAAAGTTCAATTTTTACTGAACAAAGTAGTAAATAGCTATTTTTTTCCAGAAAGTGTTAATCAGAATGAATATCATGCATATATCTGATAAGTCTATTCTTTAGCCAAGAAAATATGCTATAGCATTCTAGAGAAAAAAAATGTTTCAGAAAGATCTCTATAAGTAGGCATGTTTGGTCATGGAATGGAATAAAGATTCAAAAGAGATTTTTCCAAGGCACAAACCGGGGCTGATACTAAGCACTTGTGAATCTGTGTGCTACTTGGAGCACGTCCCTCCTCATCAACACTGATTTGTAGGTTTGTTTTAGAGAATGTGATTTATTTTTTTTTTTACCGTATTTTTACAATAAATCCAACCACAGTACAGATCAAGATGGTCTTGTTTTACAGAACATCTGAGATCAATTCCTGGCTCAGCTATCTACTTTCTTGTCAAGGTCATGCAGTTTTACTTCTACAAATTAGGGATAATGCTTTCTTCCTCCACAGTTTTGTCTGTTTTCTCTATCTGGAGTACAGGAAAACAGCATGCCTATGCCACATGGGGCAGAAATACAGTGAAGAACAGAGTTTTCTGAGGTCTAGCAGCAGGATGTTATCAACTGAGGACAATAAATCAGTTGAGACAATTTGCAGAGTACATAACAAAAATCTCAGATTCCAAAGGGGAGATGTGAGCACAAGGTGAGCCCACAAAAAACCCCTCTATCTCACAGAAGGCTGCAGTTGTGAGCAACACATGCAGTAAATCTTTCAAAGCCAAGTGTCTTCCCTAAAGGCCTGGTGCAGGATGGTGTTATGCTACACATCCAGTGCAGGGCAGTGGCTAAAAATCACAAGAAAGCCTTCAAGAAGAGAAAATACAACATTTTGGCATCTGGATGCTACTCCTGAAGTGAACAATAATAATGTGTTTTAACAGTTCCGTTGTCCCAAATACAAGAGTTACAAAATAATAAAACATTGTTAAGCATCCAGGAGCTCTGCTGAGGGCTAGCAAATGTTTTTTAAATCAGATTGTCTGGTAATAAAAAAAAGATCTACCCCATAACAATGAGAATGGTCACTGTTTTGTTTTATAAAAGTGAGTTATGAGCACAGCCCTTTTCAAAGCTACACAGTGCAAATTCTGCACCCATTTCACATTTGTTAATATTGCCAGGAGGCATACAAATGATACAGTAATATTATAGGATATATAGGATATGACTTTTAAAATTTATTTTGTTTATTTACTGATGTAATTTACTTAAATATGACACTGCATTTTATTAAACCCATGGAGTCCTGGTAATTTGAGAACACATTATTATGAAATCTCCTTTAAACAAACACATTTACAATTTTTTCATGACTGCAAAGGTCAAGGAGGAATTACTTTAATGTTAAGGTCATTATGGTTATTAAGCTTCTTGTACTGATTACTGTTTACTTTTGTACAAATCTTTGAGCTGAAGAACAATTTTTTTTTAGTTAGGGTAGATTTGTATATTTTATATACTGTTTGATTGTTCTTTCAAACACGTCCTTTTCTGTGGTGGTGGCCAGTCCAATTTGCACCCAGTTTTCACTCTGCCTTTGTGATTGCCATTCATGGTAATTCAGCAGCACTTTAACTATCTGGTATGTATTTCCCACAGATGGTTGCAACAAGTACAACAAAATTCCTGTGCTTGTTGAAGCTCCTTATTAACTTGTAGAGCTAACATTAAATTCAAGTGACTGAACCATTCATACATAGGATGTCTGTCCAGATTTTGCCTAATCACTTCAAACAACTGCATTCTTAAACGGGCTATTTTTTCCGTCTTGCATATAATGAAAAAAAAAAAAATCACAATAACTTGGCTGACATTTTGTCCTCCTAAACATTTGATTTGTTTTTCAGTTTGGCCCAGTGTCACGTTCAATTAAAAGTGTACTTTTTAAGTCATATTTTCTTTTCCCCCAATCAGACATTGTTTTCTGAATGCTTAAGGAGGTGTTATAGCCTGATGACATTCACTTCCATAACCATGTCACTAAGGCATGAAATTTGTTTCCTGTTTCCTCCAAGTACTAAACATCTGTCATGACCTATGCTGACATTCCTTTAGGAACCAGGGAAACACTGCTTACATTTTCACTTTCAGTCTCTTAACAGCATATAATCCTACTTTCCCTGGAGGCCACTTCTTACATTGTAACTTAGAGGCGCCAACACTGTCTTATGTAACGTAACTTGAAATTTCAGAGACTGTGCCATTCTTATTTCCAGCCAGTGTCTTGGAAAATATGCTACTTAACAGATACTGTTGTGAAAAATACCTAAGTATACTTATTCTTAGATTACAGAAATCCACAGTCTACCAAAGAGATGCAGAAAGGGAATTCTACAAGCAAAAGAATTAACGAGGGAGGAATTTGGGTTCTATAACCTATCCCTCACACTCTCAATAGCAGTAACACCCATTGTTCAGCTCCACCTCTGGTGATCTCACTGTGCTCCCATGTTCCCTTACCAAGAAACAGCAGTAAGTACCTTGACACCCTCCAAGGAATTTATTCATCCAGGATATTGGCTAGCCAGCAGCCAAAAAGAGTTAATTCTGAACTCACTTAGCAGATTTTTTTAATCTCAGTTGAGGTACTCTTTGTGGAATTTTCATGTCTTAGAGATCTCTTTCTTCTGTCAAATTCGGTTGAAATTGATAATTAGCTTCAAAAGCTATTGGCAAATGATATGGAAACATACAAGAAACATCCCAATAAGAAACTAAAAAGCTACTACTGTTCTGCAAAATAAAAATAAGGTATTACTTAGAGTATGCAAGCTTATCATTCCTTTCAATTCCTTCACTGTTTTGCCAAGTTGTTTTATCTTGTTGTTGTGAAGAAACAGAATCTGTAACGAACATAACTGTCTCAGAGCACCTGAAGTGAAATGAAAAATAATCACTCTCGCTGTAACAGACTGCTTTTATTAGATAATTATTTTATGCTGCACACTGAATTTGATATTTTAAATATCTGTCTATGCCTGCCACTTGATAACACATTGCATATATTTTTCTAAAAAAATTAGAGATATTCAATATCCCTTTCATCTTTCTAGTCACAATCTTTAAACACGTGCCTAATTTTTTTCATTCTAGTTCTTTACATTTGCCCACATTACCCTTGCATCAACAAATCATCATCAAAAACAACCTCTCTTCCTCCTCCCTTCCTTCCTACTATATCCCAGTAATCCTTGATTCACTTCACTTCCTTTACCTTGACCTAATATTACCTTTGCCTCACAAACAATAGGATATCTGTTCTACTACCTTTGCATAACGAATTCCTTAGAAAATATTTCAGTTTGAAGTAATTATTGATGTATTTAAAAGTTATTACAAAATACTTGTGTGGTTGTCCCAGGCTATGTGTTCACATCCTCACACCATGTCAGGATCGGACATCTCATTTTCCAAATTCTGTACAATATTTCCCACCCACATTTCCCTATAAATGATACTCTTCTGTTTACCCACATTTTGTTATCATCTGTCCTGTCTTTTTTATCCATGTTTATGTCTTTCAAAGATTAATTTTTCTCAAAATCTCACAGAAACTAATCAACATCATTTCTCGCCCCAGCATTTTAGAGGGACAGAGAAAAATAAAGTATTAATATTTGAAATGTCTAAGATAGACAGAAATTTATTATGCTTTGGACTCTGTTCACAAATTCCTGAGTCTGGTACAGCCACTTTCATCTACAAGAGTAAGGAAAATTGAAATAGAAGTGTAAAACAGGTGTAATTCTGCAATAAAAAGTTTTGCAGTAACTTTGCAAAATACTTGATCAATTCTCAATATGAAGTATGTGCACGTAAGATCAAAAATATTTTACAACTGCATGACGTACAGTGAATGACATTTCATCCCTTAGACCAGGATAAATATATCACCTTACTGCCACTCAAGTATGCTGGAACAATTAAATATCTAACAATTAACATATATTGTTATGCATACATAGGAGCTTTCAATTGGTAAGTTATTTGCTATCATCAAGTTTTATAATTTTAATGCCAATACACAGAAAAGAAACTATAGGCCTCTGCTCAACAATCCAAAAAGGGAATATTGGTACCTGATATATCTGTAAGTTCATTATTGTTGAGATAGAGTTCAGTCAAGCAGTAGTTTTTGATCAAGAAAGTTAAGTCTTGTATCTGAAATGAGAGTTAGAAAAACTACTGTATGTCAGTCTGAATGCAATGTTGGAGAATTAGAAACATGATGTCTTGAAAACTGCATTACTACTGGTAGTTTCTTATATTTCTCTTTAAGACTCTTAGTTTAAGGATTGTCTTGACAGCTTAACCTTTATCAGAAATACTAATGACCAATCAAATACATACAGTACACCCTTACCTAATTTTTTGAACTACAAGTTTAACATTTTTATTTGGAAATAGATTTACTCAAATTATTTTCCTTCCCATTTTCTTTTCCTTCTATTCACATTTTAAATAATTTTTATGGTAAGAAGACCCTTGTAGGACATAATATTTTGGTTTAAAAACACTCCCCAAAAAGATCCTTGGAATAAACCCAGCATCTAGTTTTTTAATTATTTCTTGACCACCAGGTCCAAAGAGCACATATTTGTTCTAAACTTCCAAAAATGTAATTTAATCAGATTAGAGGAAAAAAATACAATTACAGAAAAAAAAATGCATAGGTGTATTCCAAATGTAGAGTTATCTTCAGTTCCTATGAAATCACATCCTCTCGCTTGGAGAAGTTCGGTGCCTCCAGTGCAAGGTGAAGTATCTGCAATGGGATCACCAGCTGACCACTGCAATCAATGACAACTGGGAGCACTGGAAGTGTCCAAGTTTTTATCCTATACCTTAAAGGCAAGAACACCACATAATATTTTATTCCTGACCCTGTAGTGAATTCTGTGAAGCAATTTGTTAGTGAGAGAATGCCCTTGAATTGTGCTATATTTGCTCGAAAATAAATGTCCTCTGCTCTGTGCATTAACTGTGTCTGAAAGAAGGAAGGAAGAGCATAAGGCAGAGGTTTTTCCACTCACTAGTATAGTGGTGTTCTCCTGTCTTTGACAAGTCTACTTTTTAGGGTTACCTGAAATTTACTTTTTTGTGATAAAACTTTGGAGTACAGAAAAATAAACTTCCTCTATTAGAGCATTTAAGTGAAACTTTTCCTAAGATGCTGAGTGGCTTCTCCACACAAGTTATACAGAAAACAGAAAAATGCTCTTTATTACTACTTAGGTAAAAGACTGAGATCTGGGCAAAAATCAGATTTATCTATCTTTTATGGTCAGCAAGGTTAGTTCTAGTTAGTCATCCAGCCATTTCTTCCTATTCTTTAGTGTCCTTTAGAAATACAAGAAAAAAACTTATTATGCCTGTGTTCAATCTTCTAATGTATCTATAGGTTTGCTTTGTTTGAAAGTAGTTGGATAACCACAGCTCCTTTGATGAAGTTGACATAAGATGCCATATAATTGATGTTACCCCGGGGCAGCAGATATACACAAACTCCAAAGAGACACAGAATGTAAATTTCTTTTTTCTGCTGCTCACAGATCTACTTATTTACCTGAGCAAGCAATTCTGGTGTTCTAAGAACCTGAGCTCACTGCAGAAGTCATGTAAACTACTGTACAATAAGATAATTAAAAACAGGCTAAAATTCTTGGGGTTTTATTATTTTTCTTGCTTTTCAATTACCATAAACGAGAAATTCATGTGGTCCCACTCTAACCACTTGCCTGGAAAACTCTTAAATCCAACACGTTTAGGTGACAACAGCCTGTGTAACAGCTGCAGATACCCCATCATCCCTAGCACTGAAGTGCTTCCCATGCACAGGGAGAAGCTCATTTTGAAGTTTTATGCCACTCTTGCATGCATGAGGGCAAAAAGGAGTCTCGCTTCAACCACCATCCTGCCAGGAAATCAACCATGCATGTCTGCAAGGGCATAAAAAAAGGGCTATGTGTTTCCTGCAGTCCATTCTGTCCTACAGCCACATCACCCCTCAGTCTATTCCAAGATCTGTCTGCTCTGTTGGACAGGGCACACCAGCTACACAGCGAACTGTTTTCTTTTTATTGCTGAGAAATTAGCACAAAACCTCAACTTCTTAAATACACAAAATTTATAAATCTGATGTGACTCCAAAGGAAAATATATTAGCTTTTACTCTGCAATGTAAAAAAATATTTTCCTTAAATCTGTCACATTTGATACTTAAATTTGCCTGGAAATTAAAAATAATTTATGAGCTTGACAATTATACAATACTTCACATTAGGAAAAAAATCACAAAATAATAATCAGGGAGTATAGGTACATTGTTCTGCTCTTTAAATGAATATCTTATTACCTTATTGTTGTTAAGCCATAAATACTTTAACCTGTGAAACCTTGAGAGGCTTGGGATACTTCTTAGTCCTCTGTTGGAAGAAAATAGAGTAGCAAAATTTCTTAACATTAGCAGTGCTTAAAGATTTTATAACTACTTTAAATTTTTATAAATAATATTTTACAAGAACTAAAAAGGCACAATCCTTAGAAGTTATAGCAGAGACAGACACAAAGAACAAGATGGCAGAGACAATGCAAACACTCTACACACCTGCAAGAATAACAACAGCAGATGGTAAAGAAATGGGAACAAAATAAGTAACAAATTAATTGTTTTCCATAACGGCATTTATTTTCTCAGGGAGTCAGAGTCCCACATACTCTGCAGTTTGTAGAAATCCTGCTCAGAATACAGGAGTAGAAATTTGGCATCCTGGAGACACAAATTTAAAGGGAAAATTGCATTGAAGTTGCAGTGGGGACTGTCCAGCCACAGGGCCAGAGAAGCCAACAGAAACCAGACACTGAGCACATCAATGCACATTTCTTATTTTTCGTATTAGTGCACATTGCAAAATCTTTTGCCATTTTTTCACTCCTCTTTTTCACTCCTCACTTCTCATACAAATTTAGTACATCCACTGAGGCTGCAACTATCTTCCATGTGCCAGTAGGGCTTTTTAATTGTGTATCTAGCACTTTGAGCTTGCTAGTGTACTACAGATAACAAATTACAGAGAATATAACTCAGTTGCTGAGTAATTTTCACTAATTGTTCCCCTTTATTTTTCATTGCTCTAAGTAAGTATTGCTCATTTCTACTACAATAATTATAGACGACCTCTATATGACATATTTTAATTGACATAATAAAAATTTCCTTGTGCACTTTAATGTGTTGCAAGAATAGGACCACTGTTTTAGAAAAAACTAACAGCATTCATAAAAATTAACCTCACATCATCAGCCTAAAATCGTTTGTTTTCCAGCTGTAAAGCCTACTCTCTAGTTCCCATGTTGGGTTTTTTGTTTGTTTTCTTTAACACAACCTCCAGGTACAGACAAAGGGAGGGTGGGCACCTTTCCTGATCTCGTATTTCAAAGTAAAGTCTGTCAAGCGCAAACCCTCCAAACTTGTACTTTTAGTCTTCTGTATTTCTGAAAGTCAGATTATCCCATGCTGTTAGTTCATTAAAATCTTTACTTGACTTCCTCAGATAATCCATAAAAACTAATCCTGCAAATACCTGTGTCGATTGTCACAAGTAACCAGAAAAGACATTACTGCAAGTGATACAGACAGGCAGATGATTGTTGACAGGACATACAAAGGTCTTACAGAGCTACTATCTAGCTCTCTGTACACTCCCGAACTACTTTTTTCAGGTAGCAAAGCCAAAATTTCCTCATGTTCTTTGTCACTGTCATTCTATATCTAGTTTACAGGTTTACATTTAATTGGTTTTACTCCCTGTCTAGTAATAGTCTCATTCTATCTCCAAGCCTTGATCTGGTTGTTGTTTGTTTTGTTTTTGTTTTGCCTTTTTTTTCCCCCTAGTATTAAAGATATTTAATTTGCCCCAGGTACAGCTTAATTCCTCTAACATTTTAAAAGAGCCTGTCCCTTTCTAGATGCCTTCCAGACTTTGTATGTCTTTTATAAACTGATCCTTTTTGGCCTGCAGCACTCTTTTTCTACCTACTGCTAAGTTAATCAGTTTTCCTAGGATGACAGCTTTAGGTGTCCAAATGTACACTGTCTCATATCCCTTTAATAGTAGTGTTTTAAAAATATAAACTCATTCCCTTTTATTTGACTTTAATTATTATTTTTTCATTTTCTTATTTCAGCCAGCAGAAAAATATGTCAAACCAACAGATGAGGAGGCATGATCTGATACTGAGTTTGGCTGAGGTTCAAGTTTATGTAAACTGGTATAGAATAAAAAGACTTCACTTCTATCCAATCATCAAAGATGTCATCTTGCATCATCTATCTCAAAATGGTTTCATGGGAAGACAGATTGCTTCTATATCTGCCATCTGAACACTGTTTATTTATACCAAAAAAATATTCCAAACCAGTGAAGGCATACGTTCAAGCATGTAAAATCAGAAAATATGCCTAGTAAGACTGTATACACAGTCTGAACTCTCTTACACTTATGCATCATAATAATTTTTTATATTGTTTAAAATACATATACGTATCTTGCATTTTTCTCATTACTTAAACTTCTCCCATTTTGTTTTCTTCTTTCTAAAATACGTGTTTAAAAAAAACACCAAAAAACAACAAAACACAAAACAAACAAACAAAAAAAACCAAAAAAACCCCAAACAAACAAAAAATCCAACAACTGACAGTAACTATATGTTTTATATTTACTTTATTTACTTTTCACAAATCATCAAATACTTTCCCGGTGTAAATCAGGAGATGTGATAATAAATTTAAACATACCAGTGGACATATTTAGATTTTCAATACCACCTGATTCCCACCAAAAACAGGCTAGGCAACACTGAAATTCAATAATGCCTTTTTGGTTTGGTTTTTTTTTGGTGTTTTTCGGTTTTTTTTAATGGTTTTCTTTTGGGTTTTTTTTCATTCATTGGACCCAGGAATCTTGAAAATCACGTCACTGAATTATTAAACTACACTAGGTCCCTATACATGATATCAATATTACAAACAGTAGATGTAATTGTGAGGCTGCAGACAGGTATGCAACACTTGGAATTATGCCCTGGCCAGAAATTCAAAGCACGCATTCCAAAAACTTTGAAGTATGTCCTGTCATGCATCCATCCCTCTATGGTAGCCTCCCAGCGTGTTCATACTACAACACACACCTCTATCAGCCTAGATCACCCACAGGTCCATTAAAGCTTTGCCTTCCTTCACTTAGCATGACTTCTCCTCATCTGCCCTACATCTCAAGTTGTTTCATAAAGCTCTGAAAGGAGATCAGTCCTGTGATCAGCACTGCCTGCCCAAAACAAGTGTTCTTGTGCTCACATTCACTTCACATTGCCCTGCCCTCCCTCCAGTTCTTCACAGCAGAGATGCAGGCAATTTCAAAGGTGCTCTCAATGAGTTTTGCTGTTGCAGTAATGAGTTTCTTCAGGGAGGTCACAAATTTGGCAGTCCTTAGACTGGGCACGTCCTGTGTTTTTTCATTTACCTTCTTGATATTCCTTCCACCCAGCCTTACAAGCCAGTCAGAACAGGCAGAGATTGGCCCATCAAGCCTCACTCTGCTCCCGTGGTAGAAGTTAATGTACAACTCTGTGAACTCACAGATCCTCTGGGTTGCTGGAGACAGACTGTGTATACAGGGCTGAGGCAGTTAACTGCTTCACACCGAGCACAGCTCTGCTGTGTGTGTTTGTGTGTCTTCACCATTTCTTCATTCACAACATGTAGGGACTAGGTAAAAATATGTTTTACCGCTATTTCACATATAAATGACATTCAGAGAGTACCTAATACAGAAAGCACTATGCACGGTTACTGTTTACTGTATGCTCTACTTACAGTAAAAGTCAAAAGGAGGAAGATATTTTACTTACTGTCTAGCCAGATACAATCCTACAGCATCATCATTGCTCTTAAAGCCACAGATCTTCAGCTGGTTTTCTACTGTCTGACAATATATAGTACATTTGTCAGTATAATATACTGCATCATTATGGATTTGTTACAATATAAGCAAATTCAATATGCACACCAAAATGAATATATATAAAACAGCACTTTCCAAATTATATTGTCCAAGAGAAAAAAATACATCGTCAGTCTCTATTTTAAAGTGATAACAATACTGCAATAACTATGCTACATTTACACTAATTTTCTTTGCCTGTGGAGAATCCTAGCTGGTAGCCATGAAATGAGAAAGTATGTTGACTGGAGAAAGGGCTTCTCACTCAGGTCAGCCAATCCAGTACCCCTGATAAATATGAAAACTTACTTTGCAATACAGTTGCACCTTCATTCTAATGCAACTTAATGCACATTTAAAAATTACACATCCAGAAAACTGTGCTTGTACATTAAACATTAAAAAGCAGAGATGCAATTTTGATTTTCAGAATATATTACTGATGTGTTGTAAGCAATGAAAAGCCCTAAAATAAGAGTTATGGATTTCCATTACTAGTGGTTGATAAAAAGCAAAATGTGTATCAGAAAAAAATGGGTTTTCTACATGAACTATTAGGCCCAACATCATTAAGACCACTTGTTTAAACCACAAAACTTTACGAACACCGAACGGCTTGGCCGCACCACGAGGCACGTTGAGAGTGCCCCTGGCCCGGCCGCACAGCCCCTGCCGTGCGTCCTGAGCACACCGCACGCACACAACAATCTGGCGGACGGGGCTGTACCCAGCCACTGCTGCAGGCCTCGGGGAGGGGCAAATCTGCGGCACACACCCCTAGTTTTCCTTCTCTACGGGCAAACTCTGCCCATGGACCAACAAATGTTCTCTGGCGAAAGGCAGCTGTGCGACACCCGAAGTGTGCTGGTGTCTGTCCCCACCCCGGGCGGGCCGTGGCCGCGCCAGCGGGGAGGGCTCTCCTACAGCCGAGCGCAGCCAGGCGGGGCCCGGACACCTGCACTCTGCATACGGCCTTACGGGAGACCCGCACGGCCCGAGCCCTGTTTCTGTCAGCGCGGGCTCCCCGACACCGCAGGGCTCGGGTGGGCTGTNGGGGAGCCGAGCGCCTTTCGCCGCCGCGGGACGGCCGGGCCCGCCTCGCCTCGGGAGTGCGGCGGCGGTGCCGAGCGATGCCTGCTCACCCCTCGGCAGACCTAACCGGGGCCGGCCGGCGTTCCGTGCGGGAGGCGGGGGAGCGGCGCAGCCGGGGCGGGGCGAGGGGAGGGGAGGGGAGAGGAGAGAAGTAGGGAGGGGAGGAAGGGCCGCTTACCTGCCCGCCGGCGGGGGTGGCACCCGCCGCCATCTTAGAGCCCGCCGCCGGCGGGGCTGAGGGGCTGGGGCCGGGGCCGGCATAGGGGCCGGTATCGGCCGGGCAAAGCCATCCCACAGCTCCGAGTCGAGCTTACTAACCAACACCACACTATTAGCTACGCTAGGGCGCTGAGTACCTCATCCAGTCTTCCCTTAAACACCTCCAGGGACGGTCCACTACCTCCCTGGGCAGTCCATTCCAATGTCTAATCACCCTTTGTGTGGAGAACTTTTTCCCAATGTCCAACGTAAACCTCCCCGGCCCAGGATAAGGCCACTGGTTTCCTGGGAGAAGAGGCCGACCCCAGCGGGACGCAGTCCTGTCAAGCAGGGTTACGAGGGCACCGCTGAGCCCCTCGGTCTCCAGGCTGAGCACCGGCGGCTCCCCTAGCGTCCCTCGGGACGCGCTCCACCTTCACCAGCTTTGCTGCTCTTCTCTGGACATGCTCCAGCTCCTCAGTGTCCTTCAACTGCGGGTGCCAGAAGTGGGCACCCTGTAATGGAAGCCCGAGCCGGGGTGTTACACGAGGCAGGGCGTTGTGCTGGGGGAAGGCGATGGACGGGGAGCGAGTGGCACCCGTGCAGGGAGCTGGGGCACGGGGAGGGGGCCGGGGCTGGATGGTAGGAGGCTGGGCAGAACTGGGATACCTCTGGGAAGCTACTGGGGTCATACGCACAATCTAAAAAAAGTGTGCACCTTTTTTTTTTTTTAAGAAAAAAACCCCAAACACAAAAAAAAAAACAAAAAAACAAACCCAAAACAAACAAAACAAAAAAACCCAAACAAGCCCACATTGCTATGGAGTGGTGGTAGTGATGTTGTTTTGGGAGTTTTTGTTTGGTTGGGTTTTTTTAAAAGCACAGATCCTATGTGCATGCATGTATATCACTGAATCAGAGTCAGGTTGGAAATGATTCTGAGGTCATCGAGTCCAGCTTATGATCAAATACCACCCTCTTAACTAGACCACGGCACGTAAGTGCCACATCCACTCTTCCCTTAAAAACCTCCAGAGACAGTGACTCCACCACCTCCCTGGGCAGTCCATTCCAGTGTCTAACCACACTTTCTGTGAAGAAATTCCTCTTACATATATGTCACTTATAAAGCAAACACTTGTGAGTTTAATTTACAGCTAATCCATGCCGTATGTATTGCTCCCTTGCAACTTGCAAATCACCTTGGTGCCTGAGAGACCCTCTCCCGCGCCGGCTCCTGGAGCAGCCCCACTGCTGCGACAGCGCCTTGGACTGAGTTTGGCTGTAAAGGAACACAAAATGTTTATGACAACCACATGTGCAAGCAACTGTTGCCATGTTGCTATTTTTGTAACCATTTTACTGCGTAGCACAAGCTGAAGAATAGAAAAAGCCATTTCCAGTGTGTGTGTGTGCACGCACTCATGTGCGTGTAGCACAATAGAAAATGTTTGATCAAGCTACAACAAAAATGTATCTCAAAACTTGGAGCTTTATTTAGAATTTAATTTACACAGAGTACTCAAGTTAGCTGAAATAGTCATTGTAAATTATGTGCAACTGATATACAAAGAGCAAGAGTTGTGTGTGCAAATATTTGAATAAGCTGTCCCTCATGGAATTAATTATGTGCATGCCTTTGCTTGTTCAGACCACTGAAGTTTAGATGTAGTATGTATGATGGAGAAATGGACCTACAGTGCAAGAATTATATTGCAAATGTATAATTTTCCTGGAAAAATTATGTGGGTGGCTTCCAGTTCAGCTAGGTAGCTTTAAGCAAATAGAAACCTCAAATAAGAAAGACTAGACATCTTAAAGTTATAAAACTGACAACAGAGAAGTCTTTAATCCCTTATTTTAGCTTCTAAAAATATCACTAGGTATTTAAAATGATAAAAAAATGAAATGTAATGGAGAAGAAGAAACCGGTACAGAGATCCGTGTTTTTTTCATTCTACATGCTAGTTCAGTGTTTTCAATCAACAAGATAGATATACCAGTTTAGAATTGCAAAAGACAAGATGGTTATTAAAGAGAACTTTAATAATAAAAGTGGCATATCAACTAGTCCAATTAACATGACAGGATAAGCAAATTCATCATTAAAGTCTGGATTGAGAAAGAGAGAGGGAGGGAACGTTTGGAGAGTGTTTTGCTGCATTCTGTCCCAGAGGTGTGACATACATGGGTTGAGGTTTGTTTAGATATTTTTGGGGGTTTTGAGGTGCTTATCTCTCTTAACTGATAGCTATAGACATTCTGGATGACTAAATAGAAACCTTAAAATTCAATAAATTTAATATCTTTCTACGTCTGCAAATTGGTACTTAAAATCCCCACTAAGTACAAAGGAACTTGAGCAGAAAATGAGTATTTTTTTTATTCTGATTGATCTATCACCATATTTTACACTGATTTGGTGTTGTATTTTTTTTTCCAAAATTCATAATCTGTCATCTGTTTAATTCTCTTCCTGGATTTCTGTCCATAAATGAAAAAATGAAGTGAGCTCAGTTGGTTAGATCATGGTGCTAATAACACCAAGGTTGTGGGTTTGACTCCTGTATGTGCTATTCACTTAAGAGTTGGACTTGATGATCCTTGTGATTCCCTTCCAACTCAGAATATTCTGTAAAATTTCTGTGAAATGTTGTTCCTTTGGATTTTTCAGAATAATGACTGGCTTCATATTGATTGCGTATTTTTCCAAAAAGTTCTCAGTATATTTATGTAGTAAAAATGCATAATTCTTAACGTTCTTATGCACAGAGTTGCAACAAATCATGACCTCATAGTATTTGATAGAAGAGCATAGAAACAAGGGGAAAGCACAGACAGATCTGTTTTTACTGACAAAGACAATAGGGCAGAACAGGAGATTAATAATTTTGTAAACCACCAGTCTACAGATTCATTGGGGAATTCATCTGGCCCAGAGAGTGACAGCTTTTCTTCCCTGCTTCAGAGGCCTCCTAGTGTGTCCATGCTTCCACCACACACCAGGGGTACAGGAAATAGTAATTGCATCACTTTAGAGACCACATTAGAGAAATAAGGATTTTCTTTGAATAAGAAAATTCGTATTTAACCTGGTTTAAAACATAACCTGTCTCTGTTGGATGCTCTTTAGTTCAATCACCCCCATTCTCCATCCTCTCTGGGGAAAATATGGAAGAGGTTTATCACAGTCTAGCAAGTGAAACTTGGACAATAACGAGATGATATGCTAAATCATTCTACTATTTTTTTACTTTCCAATGATTTTGACAGGGCTTTACTGAAAAAGTGATAGCACAGTAGCTCTTTCTAACCTAACCTTTTTTTCAATGGCTGAGAAAGGTGCAACATACTAGAACCAATGTCAATACATGATATTTTTATTCACCAGAGTTTATAATCTTCAGAATTCAGGGGTTTATTTGCCTACCATATTGGAATGGTTATTTATTTATCAGGGTTTATATTCCATTTCTGTTCTTCAAGTCCTTTATAATTTCTAAAAATTACCTTTTTGAAGGTAATTTCTCAGTATATTATACAACTAGATATTTTTGTTTCATGCAATGTCCTAATATTTTAAGTAAGACCTTTATTCATACAGAAAATTTAAAGTACACGCATATTAATCTCATCTTTGTAGTCTTATTGACCTCAATTTAATATTGCATGAGTTTCAGTGTATTTCCCTGACGACTTGCATTTTTGGAGCACATTTATTCAGTGTAAAAAGAAAAGTATTGAACAGTGAAAATTAGTCAGATTGCACTCACATCCTTTTTTTTTTTTTTTTTT
>VXAU01005773.1:463594-507304 GCA_013399695.1 Formicarius rufipectus | reverse complement strand
TTTTTTTTTTTTTGAGGCATTGATACAATATACATTACAGTATGGTGGTCATACAGTTATTTACTATCTCCTATGATTAAATACTCATCAAAGGTACTGTCCTCTGTGGATTTTTCATGGAAGGTGTCTTTAAAAATGGCATCTTTATTTTATAAAAACAACCAACTTATGTTGGAAGGGAGTTCTGGAGGTCATCTAGTCCAACACCTCAAAGAAAGTAGATCCTACTACGGACTTATTTTCCATCTCATATGTTTATGCAGTGCTGC
Source organism: Formicarius rufipectus (assembly GCA_013399695.1). Taxonomy (NCBI): domain Eukaryota; kingdom Metazoa; phylum Chordata; class Aves; order Passeriformes; family Formicariidae; genus Formicarius; species Formicarius rufipectus. The sequence goes on along the minus strand of VXAU01005773.1, from coordinate 507,035 downwards.
ATACTTATTGAACATCCATCAAAGAAAAAGGATTACCTGGGACAAATTTAAAATTGCTTGTGTTGTAATAATGATATATAGAAATTAGTACAATCAGCTTGTTTTTGAGTTTGTTAAATAAATTCCACTTGGAAAGTGAAATGAAAAATATTGTAGATAAATGCATATTTACTTTTTTTTCTTGTAACCGGAAGTATGTTATCAGTGTTTATCAGGTGAAATCCAGAAGCCTGAGGAAAGATCAGTAGGATATCCAACCTGCATTCCAGCTATTCCTCCAAATGAGTGCAGTTCTCCTGTAGGTCCAGTAGCTGCAAGCCCTGTGCAGATGTTTCAAATACTCCACACTGTCTGAAGAAGTCAGGAATTTGAATCACTTCTCTTGCTCATGCTATTAATCTTGCGGATGACACTGATGACATCCCAGTGACCCTGTTACAGGTTCAGGAGCAGAATTTTGGGAGAGTACTTTTCCAATAAATAATACAAACTTGATCTTATATCTAAACTGTTCAGACTATTTTCAATTGAAGTTAGTAAGTAATTGGAATGGTTAGGCTCTTGCCTGGGAAACTTTATTTAATTTTTCTAATATTATGTGTAATATAAATTAATATATCATACATAATGATGAGTGGAAGGGAAGAAGATAAAACAGTGCAGATGAAACCTATGGCAAAATTCTCCCAGCAGTCTGCATCATAGGGATGAACTACCCTGTTTTAATCCAGCTTCACTCTGACTTGGCAACTGAATACTACCCTGGAGAATAAACATCGCCACCACCACGACCACAAATGTGACGGGCCTGCTGGACAGGAGTTCCAAGAGATATATAAATACTCTGTCTTATTTTTCTATCAGCCAACTCTTAACTTTGTTCTCTGTCCATTCTACATGCTGGAGTGTTCCTGCTGTTTGGCTCTCAAGTCTGATCATCAGTCAGAAGAGAAATTATTGTCTGCTGCAGCTCTTTTATGGGTGTGTAAGCACCATTCTGTAAACAATATCATTATGTCAAATGATCCTGTTACTCCAGTCTCAGAAATTTGCATCCTAGTCTCTCAAAATGTTGCATGTGCACTTCCTCAATGGTTTGTATCTATTCTATCTATATATATTTATATAGATATAAAATTTATCTTCACTGCTATGATCACATATGCTATCCAGAACATGATAACTGAAATTTTTGGTTTTGTACATTGTGCAAGCTTGGAATGTCTGAGGCTTCATGGGAAGATATTTTAATAGAGAAATTATAAAAATATCACTGTTAGTCATGTAAGTAAATCTTCTGTGTTCAATACTTGAAATCAAGTTACTAACATTGTTGGTATTTTTCATAAAAACATATTGTGCATGTTTAAAACTTTTAATACTGCTTCCTGACAAAATTGAATACCTTAACCTTTAAGTAATAACTGTTTTCTAGTAGAAGAATGTCTGTGGATCTCTCTACAAGTAGAAGTCAATTCTGTTCTTACGGGTGACTGATGGCAATGTTCCTATTAATTCAGAGAAATCTTTGTTGCTGGGCTGCTTTCACAACCTGCAGATACTGGAAAAAGCCCTTAATTTTCAATTCAAGTAATTTTTTAAGTGGGTATTGACTTCAGAGGTTTTTCTGCAGCTAATAGGCATGATGATTTCACTGTTCTATAGGAACAGTTTAATAAATGTAGATTAAAGTTTTCTTATGGCCATGTTCTCATTTTTCTTAGTGTTTTCGTGAGTTGATATGTAGATGTGTGTTATGTATACTGATATGTATTTGAATTATTTAGGCCAGTGACTAACAGAGGTACGAGTTTAAGTTCACAAAACTGTACTGGGTAGAAAAATACTTGAGAGTATATTTGTAAAAATGGTAGATAACTCGAACAAGTAACACTCACTGTAACAGAGCACAATTTGAATCCAATATGGACTCTTTCAAACTGTCACATGCAGAGGAATTGGTTAAACAACATGAATTATAAATAGAACTGCTTGGACTTCTAAGTACACTGTTCCTTTGAAAATTTCACTTTTTGTGTGTTAGGATGACTTTGTAATTTTTTTTTTTAAAGATGCACAGTTACAAAATCACATGTGGATAAACCCCATTTCCACTTCTGTAGTAACATCTGTGTTTTTAAAGTGCTAGGTATGTATCCCAACAGACCTTAAAAATTAAAAAGAATTGTCATCTTAGAGACTGTTCTACCTTTATATAGTTTGATGCGTAAATGTGGCTTTAATCCATAATACAGCTCTTTTCTCCTCTAAATATATTTGATAATTGCTTCAACCCCACAGTAGGCTAACTTTCAGTGACTTCTATGTGTGGTGGTTAATTGGCAAAAAGTAGTATTTTGTGATTGCACCATCTGTAAGCACCAGCTGAAGTATTTTCATATACTGTGTTTATACTTCACCAGGCTGCTACCAGTTTGATTCCTTCTTAGGTGAATGTTTCCAGTAGCTGCAGGTGTCAGAGCTACCTGATTGTTTGCCTTGAGGGAACAGAAGACTAGGTTAGTTAAAGCTTATTGGTACAAGTGAGCTCCCTGTTTTGTGTGGCTTCTTATGGATAAGTGGGAAAAATTTTCCATTAAAAATTATATGTCTAATGTGATAAAAAAAATTCTAGGCACAAACACATACATAGATTGGCTTTTGTTTATTTGAGCTCATTCAAGAGTATAAGAAGATTTTTACCTAAAATATGTTACTCAAATATACTTTTTTGCTAAAACTGAACATTTTTAAGAAGTTTTAGAGATCGGGGAAACTTATGTAACTTCAGAATGGAAAGGAGAGTTGCAAGAGCTGAATTTCTGGGTTTCAAAAACTGGAATTTTTTTGCAACAAAGCTCTCCTGTGTTTAAAACACTTTTGACATGAACAGGAATAAAATATCACCTAGTCTGCACTAGGATAGTTTTCTACAAGATTTCCTGTGTCTGTCAGTGCATTGTTGGGAAATTGCTGGAGTTAGATATATATCTGCAAGCATTCTATACAGTACTATCTTAACTTTCAGAACAGGCTTAACCACATATTATTAGAACATTAGTAACCGCCAGTAAAATTTATGCTTTTTAGTGCTAGTGCTAGATCACTAGCAAGCAGTGCTGAATATTTGACTCCAAAGTAGATGGGATTGTAGTTAGAGACTGTTTTTTTTTTCCCAAATAATTACCAGCCCACTAAAACACCCACCACAAATAAGAACAAGCTGAACTACCATGCATTGCAACTGGCTTTCTGGTTTGGGATTTTTGTTGGTTTTCCCCCTGCCCCCTCTATATTGCCGTGCTAACCACATACATAAACAACTCTGGCATACAATGTGTGTGCTAAAAATAAACCGTACATCCTGAACATTTTTCTCTGATCTTCTCCCATACTGCCTAAAAGAACCAAAGGAGTCCCAAGTACTGTTTTGAAAATAGCTGCAACAAAGGTAGAAAGCAGTTCTGCAAAATTCACACAGAACTTCTAAAGTGATGCAAATCAATATTTGAAACTGGCACCTGAGACATCCCACAGTAACATTCCAATATAGTGTTTCACAACCTCAAAACATCCTCATCCACCTCAGCAAGTTAGTCAGACCTCATGACCCTTGCAGAACATCCAGCATGGACAAGTGCTTTTGCAGCCTTCTGACAGAGTCATAGTGGGACATCTCTATCCTCAATGCTCTGATGGTCTTCAGGACTTCCCTGTTGGGCTTCCTATTATACCCTGACTCTCAGCCGACTCATTTACATCAGCAATCCATTATCACTTATATTGTATAGCCCATGTCATTTTGTATCACAAGGATAGTGGAGGAACAGTAGACAAGAAGAAAGAAAAAAAATCAAGTATTAGAGACATAAGGATAAGATCAAACACACCAGAAATAAGTCCCCCGTGTTAACAATCCCATTATGAAATGCAATTGTGTAAAAATTGCCTCATTTCAATGGCATTCTTTTCACAGGGAAGCTTATCTTCTTTTTATCTAACACTCACAAGCAGAAGACTTTTATCTACATTTAAAAGGCAAATGTGAATTCTAAAACTTAGTATTGCTGTGTCTGACTCCTGGAAACCCTCTCACTTACAGAAATTTGTAATTTTGAGTGAACTTGCCATGCTGGAAAAATTAGCTGTCTAGAAGGGAATTAATTGAAATCAGGTTGCAGGGCAGATCGTAAAATGAGCTGGCCAACAGAAAATGCAATATGCAGCTGTGACATCTGTTAAGTGCCCAAAGAATCCCAGTGCCCTCTTCCTCTGCTGGCAGAGAATGAAGAGTACATTCAGAGGTAGCTTTTGGGCAAGGGCACAGGACTCCTGATGTCACAGAGACTGTCCAGCATCAGCACAACATACCAGTTCCGTCAGTCTTCCCGTGTGTACTTTCTTCTAGGAAAGTCTTCTTTGCCCCAGTGCAGTGAGTACAGAGGACCCCAAATTGCTCTTCTGTTGGATTTGTGGCAGGAATTTCCACCCAAGTCTTCCATGAACATAATGTAACTCCTTGTTCACTGGGTATATTGCAATGGTGAACCTATTCCACTTAGGGATTTAGGTATCAAATTTGTTCTAGGATATCTAGATACCTTAGAATTTTCTGTGTGAGCCCAGCAACTAAAATTAATCTCAGTGGTTTGTGTGAATAAATACTTTCATCAATAAATCCTGAGGTTTTATAATAAAGAATTTATCAATGCAGAATTCAAAGCACAGAGTTCTAAAAGCACAGAACAGCTGTGATGGAAATAAAGTTAAGATCTACTCTCATCTCAAAGCCCAAATATCAGAGCTCTCTGCAATTGGAAGGGGCAAAAAAAGACAGTGGATTGAATGTATTTTAACAAAATAGGTTTTTAAATTTTTAAAGTACTTAATTGCATTCAGTGAAGTTTGAGCCTGAGAATAATTTTTTCAAGTGCCTGAAAATGGTGTGTTGAAAGTGATCCTGCATTCTTGCTTGACTGGGACAGGATATAGTGATTGTTCCCGTATTCCATCAGAAATTTTTAAATAACTTTTTATTCCAATTCTTGGCTGAAAAGCAGGCCATTTTTAAGAAAGAAACATACTCTTCCCTCAGCCTGTGCTTTGTCAAAATGAACATGGTCACTTTTCTTGAAAGATGTCTCCATATTTAATACTAACTTTTTAGACAAGGAATTTTTAAATGGAAACTTTTTTTGTTCTCTCAGCCTCACAAACTAAGAACTTCCTTTATATCTTATTTTGTGAGGGCAGATATAAGAACATATAAGAAAAACTGGAAGTTAAATTGAATCCAAGTCCATACTGTGAGAATGTATTTTCATATTTATATGACAAAGACACAATTTATACAAATAAGCAATTTTAATTGAAAAATGCTGTCAAAATGCTAACTATTTGGACTGGTTTTGATTTCAGACATAAAAGAGTCTTAATTTTATAGAAAAGACGTGATGGGACTATGTATTATTCAAAGTTCTCAATTGTCAATATAAATATTATGATCTTGTTCAACAGTGAGGGCATTGTATTCATTTTGGCAATATTGAAAATGCAATCAACCGTAGATTATGAATGCTTTTAGACACTGTGCAATGGTGCATAAAACCAATCAATTATCCTTTTTGACTAGGCTTATCTGGCACCGAGACTGGAAACCTGTTTTATTGTGAATTGTATGCACCTCAAAAATACATACAAACTATTTTTTTGTTTCTTTTTGCTTAATTAGTATACATGACATTCCTAGTTGATCTGGGCATGGGAATCTTTACCATCCAATTTTCACATGTGTCCTACTTTCATGAAATTTATCTAGGAATTAAATAAACATCACTCCTTAGAACCTTCTTGTATGTCTCTTGTCTCAGTCTCATGAGATACCTCACCATAGCTTTAATCTTCATGTGCAGCATGGAACATACGATTGTGCACCATACCATGAGATTTTTGCAGCATTTTGAGCTCCAGATGAAAGTAAAGAACTAAATTCTTTTGCACCACACTTCCCTGAGTAATTACTTGAATTATTCCACCAGCATAGGTCAGTTTGGATCTTTGCCACCACTGCTATTTGTAATTCAGATCAGAAATTGGCAATTGTGCCAGACTGTGCATCCTGTCACTGTGCTCCTCTGAAACTCAGCAGCACCATCAAGGAATTTCGTTGAATGCAATCAAGTGGCCTCTCGCAGAGGAACAAAGGTGCCAGAGAAAGATGCTATATTCTCTGAGCTTCCTGCACATCACTCTATTAAAAATGCAAACTCCTTCTCTTCTTGGCTAAATAAGCCATTTGTTTAAGACTGGATTCCAATCAGTATTCCACTTCACCATTATATTAAAAATGGCACTTCCCATTTTACCACAACTGTAAGACATGGGAGTTTTCGACACATTCCTTAGTATATGTTGCATTTAAAGGATGCTCTCTTCAATCATACTATTACTGCCTTGACAGTTTAGTTATTGTTATTCATGAGGCCTTCTTGATGCTTATCTGCAAGTTGTTCAAAGAAGATCACACAGTGATGACCTTGAAATGAGAATGAATGAGGCCTTTGTGTTCTATAAATCACTAACAGTCAGCACAATGCTTGTATTTTTTCTCCTGGGAGAGAGGGGGAAAAAAAAAAAAGATAGCTACCTGTGTTCATAGGCTTCTGTTCCTATGTGTAACATAGGAACCTGTTACTAATGCAAAATTAAATCTCTAACAGATGAGGTGGGAAAAAACACCCCCAGATGAAATCAAAAAGGAAAGTTTTCAAAACCTGGGTTCAGTCTAAGTTTCTAGAGCAGAAGAAATACTGGTTATCAGAGAAGGCAACAAATACTCAAAATTCAGAGCCTCTGTGCAACACTTTAAAGACATTTCAGGAGAGCCTAACATAACTGAAAGAGCTGTAGAGAAATTCATTAAAGGAATAAGCAAATAGCATATTGGAGGAAAGTGTAAGTATTACTGAAGCACAGCTAAGTATATTATCTTGCTATGGCAAAAATGAAGTACTCCATTAAATTTTAAGTTAATGAATAGCATTATGTATAAAATAGTAGATTGAAATTAGTAAGTAAGAAGATCAAACTCTATTCTCCAGAAGTAATTTTTTGAACCTCTAGGAATAAACAATAGGGAAAATTACCTGTCATACTAGAAAAGCAGCTATAACATTGATAATATGGAAAGCTTTGGGGTTTTTTTCACTAGTGTGGTGGTTGAATCCCAAAGTTGCTGAGAAGCTGTCAAAAAAATTTAAAAATGACTTGGCATTCTGTGTAAAAACGTGGGAACTTAGGGCTCTAAGCAGAACTTAAATGACTACGGAATTGAGCAGTTACCTTTATGTGGAGAGACACTGCGAGTCTTCAGCAATGAAAGGGGAAGACTGTGAAGAAAAGTGATAAAGGGTCATGCAGTCATCAAAATCGTGGGTGAGGTACAGGCAGAACTTCTTTCTATCCTATAATATGAGAGATGGAAAATAATAAAATATCAGCTTCAAACAAATATAAAAACCATTTATTTAAACACAAAGTAGTGAACTTCTGGCACTTGCTATCATATAGAATTTCCAGGGCAAACTGTCAGGAGGTTCTGGAAAGAATTAGACAAATAGATGGACAATATCACAATAAGGTGAGGATGTTCCTCTTGCCACTCTGACACACAGTGGTGTATTGCAGGAGAGAAAGAGGAAAGGACCACTGAGAACAGCTGGGTTTGTTAATCTCTGAGTGGCTTCTCCTATTGCCACTGCTGGAGACAGAAAACTTGCCTGGATAGACAATTAGTCTGACCCAGTAAAACCTTTCTTATATTCTAAAATTAAATTAAGAGCTTTATGTAAATGCAAGCACCTATCTGATAGGCATTATTAATCCTAAAAGTGAATGTAAACCTTGAATAGTTCAGCTTAAGAAATCCATGTTACTTTCCTTGGCCTCTTAAAAGTAAAAATTGGGTGTGCCTAGTAAAAATTGTTTCAGTAAACGATGTCCCTCTCTTTACAGGCATACTGCTGATTTTTGAATTGTAAGAATTTGTGCTTACTTTGTTTTAAATATACAATTTGTGTATTTTAAGATTCTTTATTGTATCATACAAGGGGAAGGTACTACATGGTTGTATGTGCTTATGAATTTACAGCCAAGCTTAACCTGGAAACCAGCAGGCAGAAATGTATGATAGCTCATTAGAAATACAGTGGTGCTGGTAGTATTTCCCAACACGCTGCTTCATTTTACATATATGATGTGGCAAAGCCCAGGATATTAAACTCATTTGTTGCCATAAAAAGGGGGCAATTGTGTGAGGTTTTGCTGATGATGAGCTCACAATAGATCTGCAAATTTTCAGCTGTAATTATACACACATGCAATTCTGTCTCCATTTTTTTTTGATTTTAAAAAAGACACCCTATTTCTCTCTGTGTGCTTCATGAGAAATATAAACATAGCAAACAAAATACATTTTTCAGGCAAATGTATAACATACATTATCAATAATGCAGTCTTCAAAATCCTTTTGTTGCTGCTGGGAAATTCACTAGAATACCCTGCTTCTGGGGTAATCTCTCAAAACATCCATCCTATCACACCAAGGGGGAAAAAAAAAAGCATATTCTGGAAGCTAATTGTTCAGGACTCTGTTTGACTAAGCAGATAAGTTTTGATCCAGGGCTTTTTGCTTAGCTACTACCTTACATACCTTAGGTACCTGCAACAAATCGTTAAGCACAAAGGAGCCTGCCCCAGTTTTGTTTCCATTTTGCAGTTCTCTTTGCTGGATAAATTGAATTTTCCAGTCAGATTTGCAAAGCCCATCTAGGTGGTCTCTGCTCTGCAAGGTTTAGATGAGCCACATGATTGATGTCTACATTATTAAGCAGCGCAGGCTAATGGGAATGGATTTGTGGCATGAAAAGGTTACTGCTGAGAACATAACATTCACATTACAGGTTTCAGGAAGGTGTTTCTTGCTTGGTCCTGTGGCTGGAGAATGTAAGATGTCATTTTGGAGCGTATCTTCTAGTTCAATCTTATTCAAAAGCTACTTAATTCCTATGCTTTAAGATTGCTCTGTAATGTTTTTGAATAAAAGCATGATAAATACTGCAGAAGCAGAGGCTAAAATGTCAATGGTTAAATGCTGCCATTATTTACATTTCAGTACTTTAAGCACTGTCTTTGACAGTCTTGGTTACTTAGAGGCCGTATTTGTGAATGATTTTCATCAGAATAGTACTTCTAACCTTCCTTTAGCATGAGGTTAGATAAGCCTGGGGAAACTGTAAGAGATCTGTGAAAAAAACAAATTTTATAGAACAAATTAAAAAAACAGAACTTATTTGAAAATACAAACTTATGCTTTAATTGCATTTATCCACCATATAGTGGCACACAACAAAAACTTTTGGACCCATCTGAATGAATGAGAAACAGTTGTACGTCTATTTCACAAATACTGACACCAGATTTTTGAAACTCACATTTTTTGATACTTGCTCAAGGGAAAATGCTCAAGGGAAAATGTTACATTTTCTCAAACTGCTGTATCTGGAAAGAAACGTGGTAAACAGCGCTGTTTTTTGCTGAATTACATTTTGACTATTTTCATCTTTCAATGAGCAATGGAGGCAGGAAGCTCTCAAGTGTTCTATTAGAACTGCAGAAAATCTGCATAGTTTAGAGAATATTGACACTAATTAATTAATTCAAGCTGGTTTAGGAAAAGATCGGGCTTATATAAATAGAAAATATTCAACAGTCTTCTCAATGACAAAATTTTGAAACAGGGAGGCCACTAAAAAGTGGGAAAATAGATCCTTTTGATTAATGACTGAATAATGGAAGAATGTTGCCCATATCCATCTGTGTCCCAGACAGAGTGAAGGAGATGGTTTATCTCCTGCCAGGACAAAAGCCAGCACTAAAGGATGATCTTACAATGGAGCATTCTGGTGAATCTTCACTTATGGTGCCCCATGGTGTCTGTAGTAACAATAGGGAAAGGAAATGTGACAGACTCAAAAAAATCTCACAGAAATCCAGAAGATGAGATTTTAAGCTTTTGTACTGAATTGGGCTATAGGTGTGTGTTTGACTGCAATTTGGTTCTATGTTTATGAAAGAATACCACTTTAAATTCTCTACTGGCAAAACAGTAAGACAAGAAAAACCAAATAAAAAATAAAAATAGAATTGATGGTTCTTGTCGTGTGTTGTTCATTATGTATGTGTCAACTAAACTGAAGGAGTTAATTACAATAGGCTGTACAAAATGCCTCATAAGTTCTTGATATCTAAGCCAACACTTCCAATGCTTTTTCAAGATGAGGCGTCTAAACATGGGTCTTCAATCAGCAGTCTGATTCTCAGTTCTACCAACTGCCCAATCATACCTGCTGAGTCAGTAAGAATTACAATGTTCAACAGTTTAATAGAACTTACATGGGTTTTCAAAGTTTTCCCCTCACCTTTGCTACTGATCTCACCAAGATACTCTCCTCTGCTGTTTCCTCTTGTTTTTTTCTACAGAATGAGGACTGTTGCTGAAGGGCAGTTTCTCTGTTGGACAAGCAGATACAGAGTCAGGTAAAGAAAGGTCAACTCCATACAACGAAGATCACTCACTTTTGTGACTGATTTACTGAACTTTGAAGAGTGTCAGTGTTTCTTTTCCTGGTGTTCTTTTTCATCGGTTTTGGAGGAGGAGGAAGGCTCTGGAGCTATCACAGTTCAGGAGGTGGCTTCACTGTTCCAAGGCCTCACTCTGATCCTGCCCTGTGCATTTCAGTCCTTCTCTCAGCAGACATTCCCCCAGCACAGTTCTGTGCCTTGGCCTCATCCATGTTTTAGTCACTTCTCAAGCAGCATGATTTGTAGGGAGTGACCTCCTATGTGGAGAACTGGCCCAGAATGACAAATAAATGACATTTACAAAAAAACCAAAACAAAGCAACCACAAAAACAACAACAAACCAAAAACCCAAACACTCAAGAGCTCAGGCTCCTTTTGGATTTAAATCATAGATTTCTATGAAATGGTTGAGGTAGAGCTCATAATTTGATATAAAAGTGATTAGTGATGTATTTGCACCTTGTTTAGTACTATGCTTCGTCTTTTTATTCATTGTCTCCAATTTTCTAATTATTTCCCAATTTTTGTGTTTAATCCTTGTTTATTAGTAAAAGTTTGGTGCTTTTTTTTATGTCTCAGTGACTTCTACAGCACTTATAAAACATGAGATGCAACTATATGTACCCTTCAGAGGTTTAAAATGTAATCGTTCGCTGCCTTTGTTCATTGGTATGCACCTGGACTGTGGCACTCTGCTGGTATGTGGGGCATCAGTATAATTGCTAAAGACTTCTGCGGATTCATGAGTTTGCCCTGATGTAAACCAGAAGAAATAGACACCTAGTGGATGGAAATTTTCTTCTGAAACCACAGTACTGCCTGAACACATAACCTTCCTCCCAGTTCACATCAAGTGACACTAAACCTTAATCCCACAAGTTCTAGGAACACATTTTTTTTTTCATGTCCCTGAGAGCACCAACCTGCAATTTGTGTACAGCTTTAGAAGCAAAGACAGTGTCTATATAACTTATTCATAAATAAGTATATTTCAAAGAAATCAGTTTAATGAATCTGGAATTTCTACTGTAAGGTGCGTAATTGGACTGTGCAGAGATACAGATTACCAGCATTCAATGAAAAATTAGCTACCACTCTGAAACAGGCCTGCTTTTTGTTACATGATCTTAAAAAACCCCCAAAAAAACCAAAGAAAAAAAACAAAACCAAAACACCAAAAAAACCCAACAATAAGAAAAAAAAACACAACACAGAGGCAAGAGTACTCACCTCAACTAATTAGTTTTCTAGAGATATCTATTAAAACTTATAAAAGGTAGGGACAGATATATATCTGTTTTTATTAATTATTCTTCACTCGGACACTGCTGAGAATTTGACAGTGCTGTTCTTATATTAGATCTTTGTCATGAATGCCTTGATGTTTTGTACTCTGTGTATAGCAGGCCTCGTACCATATTCTTTGAGATAAAAATAACTCCTTTGTGTTCAGCTGAGTAGTTTGGTATTATCTGAGAGACTGAACAGTGATAAAGGAGAAAAAAATAAAAGAAGACTTAGAGATTACAGTAACCCAGTGGGCCTGCACCTTTACAAGGGAAACACAGGGTAGTATTATAACTGAGAAGTCCTTTGTGGCCAAGAATTGAAAGCCCAAACTTTCAGGCTACAGATAAGATATATGTTCTGAGGAGCAAGGATGAATGTCTGAATTAGCAGAAGAGCTGTGTTTTGCATCTGCTGAAGTCTTCCTTCAGGGTTCAGTGTTTTTTGAAACACATTCTTTAGTCAAATACAGGTAATTAAGTTCAGTACAAAAGAACCCGGATCTATTCTATAAAATCACCTAGCAATCTCCCCTGGCCTTTCAATCTTAAAAAAGCTTTGGGAAATGAAGTAAAATAACATTTTCTTGTGCATGTCAAGTATTTTGCCATATCCGTAGCCTTTAGAATTAATAATTGGCATAATTTTTTGTGGCTTTCACATAGCCTCACATTCTTCCACTCTAAAGAAAAATAGTGCCTTGCTTTAATGACTGTCTTTTTGAGATAAATGTCCAGCTAACAGAAAATAAACCATCCTTGTGAACCAACTAAAATGGACAGCTGGTTTTCTTTGGCTTTTTTAAAGACTTCATCCAAAATCAGTTTTCTTTTTTTTATGTTTCTCCTATAATGATGCCAAAAAGCATGAAATAAATGAACTGCTTAGAGCCAATTTGATCTTTAAGCAGCAAAGTTATTTATTGCAGTGCTGGGAAGCGAGGCAGCTCGCACTGCGCAAACTCGCTTCGAAGTTCCAGCAAGAAACGTGGTAATTTATCCAGGTGACATTCAAGATTACATCATCTTAACATACATATTCATGAAGGTGTGATAGCAAATGATCATATTCATAGGAGGTGGAGTTTGGGCGGAGCTCAGGGCGGAGCTTTCCAGGATCTTCTCTTGGCACAGTTTTTAGGCGGTCTTTCCGGCCTTCAGCCTCTCTTCAGGGGTCATTTTCTCCTCTTTCTTACCGTGACCTCTCCACTTTCTTTGTTAAATGACCTAGCTAGTCAAGCTTGCAAAACTCCTTGGCTCGAGGCCTTTCTACCTTATTCAAGTGTCCATCTTACCCTGATTTATGACCACTGCATTTATCGTATAGCACTCTTAGCAGTCTTCTGGTTTTGGTACAGTAACTAGAACAGGACAAGTTATTCATTGGGTATCAGGCAGAACAAGCATCTAGCAATTTTCTAACAGAGCAAGGTACCTTTACTAATTCAGTTAACTCTTTTAGGCCTTGCTTCTGCTTCAATAAATACAAACTCAGAAACTACCACAATAAGTATTCTACTGATAATTTACATAAAATGCTTGGGTAAGGACTGGCCTTTTGGCAAGAGAGAGGTAGCATGGAGTACATAAACCAAGAATCAGTGTAATCTCTTTCTTCTTGTGAAGTAAATTTTTATTTTGTTGAGATTTTTGTCTCAATATACAGAAGTGCAGTTTCAGTTTGATTTACTATTTCCAATACCATGTACTAAGTCCTTTACTTTTCCAGTCCTAACTAACAGCATTTCAGTGAATGGTGCAGCTACTCTTCAGCAAGCTCAGTCCTGTCTTGCTTATGAACAACAGCAGTTGAACTGCACGAGAGTTCCTGCTTCTAAAGAAGCAGACATTTCAGTCCTAACTTGTGTCAAGCATTCTTGGATCTTTCAACATGCTTGATGCCAAAATACAATGCTACATGACAGTTCTGTGAGCTAACAAAATGAGCCCTTGATATAGCTTCCATTTTATTTCCATTGTAACAAAAAAGCTCATGATTTTAACATATACATTCATCTGATACTATTACTAGTGTTAGTTGCTTGCACGCAGTACTACTTTTCTTTCTAAATTACTGCTATATTTAGTGTTTTCTTTTTAGCAGAGCATAACAGTCTAGCAAATGATTACTTGTAACATTCAGTTCTTCACAGTCCTGTAGGAAAATACTTTTGCTTGTCTGCAGCCTCATTAAGGCTTTGAACCTGCCATCTGTCTCATCGCCATGCAATACATAGGAACTAATATCCAGATCTGTCAAGGAAAGCCTGACAATCTAAGCATTACCTTTAAGACACAGACTATTACTATTCCAGTTCCAACCAAATAATGTAACTGCTTCTACCTTCCCAGGTACTGGAGTGGTAAAGTTCACAATTAACTGAGTATTTTGAAAAATCCAGGGTCCTGGACATTGCATGTAAATAAAAAAATTATATTATTCTTTCAGTAGTGGTAGAATTTCGGTCTTAGTGTTCTTGGCCAAACCTTCTGTGGTCCAAGGTATGTGTTGTCCCTCCATGTCTGATTGTTGCTCCCTGTGCAGTTTAGTCACATTTAGGTGATTTTGATTGAATGCAGTTTGCAAAGTCTGTTGGGACTTTTCAGGATGAAAAGCACTTTATAAATGTAAAATATTTTATTATTACAGCTGCCTCCAAGAGAGAAGATGTGTTTAGCTGAACATTTGGAAAGAAAATGTATAGAAATTTATTAGAAACTTTTAATTTTGTTTCCAAACCACAGACACTAGAGATTCAAATTATTTATCTTGAATTGTACCTGCCAAATTTTGATGACATGAAATTCCCCCTTCCCCTTTTAAAAGAGCAGAATTGACCACAGTCATACTGCAGACATTAAAGTAACCTGCATTATTAGGTTCTCTCCACATTCCAACCTATCTGCCTTAGGGTATTATATGCTACTTTCATCTCCGTGAGGTTCAGTATTTCCAAATCCAAGCCATAAGGCCATGTCTAGACTACAAACTGAAAATTGAGTTTGACTGCACACATACGCGCCCTAAGCCACACATCCCGCAAATTTTCCATCTCTACTTTTGTACATGGCCCACTCTCAGCTTGGTTTTAAATACTTTACACACTCATAAAGCAAACCAACCTCCCCGTATTAGCTGATGAACCATTACTATGATTGATTTTGCCTGGGTGCAGGCCAGGCAGGCTGCCTGAACAAAAGCTTGGCCCACACAAAGCCATTGAGTATAATCAGTGTTTCTGAGTGTTGCAAGAGTTTTTCCACCTCCTGGCACTCATGCTAAAATAATGCCTTGGTATTAGTTTAAGGGTTTGTGTTGTGAATAATGGCAGTTAGGTCTCGAGAATATTCTGAGATCCCCACATGCTTGACAGTAGAGATACGAACCCTAGACATAACAAAGCATTGTAATGGCCCCAAATTCTTGAGATTAGATTAACGAGATGCTTTCAAGTACACCACCAACTTTTGATGCTGGAGCCCAAACCAATTAGGGTTCAGGATACAACCTGAACTTTTACCATGCAAAGATTACGTGTGCCACAAAGCTAAAGGCTAGATTTGGAGACCAAACTTAGTGTTCTTGTTCTTCAGATGTTTTGCTGACGGTAATAAGGCAAACAATGAGCAACTTCAATCATCTGCAACATCTCTATCCAAAAAGGACCTTAATAACCAAGAGTAACACTGAAGTAAGATTACATTAAGCAGCCTCTATATTTTTGGTACTGTCTTCCTTCCTTTAATCTTTCTGTGTGGGATAATTAAAATATTCTCAAATTTTTTTCAGGTATTGTAGTTTCACAAACTGGTGTTAAGTCTTATGTGATGATGTGGTATTAAGTCACTGCTACATTACCTACTGTATCAAAATAAAGAATAGTTAGTGATATAAAAAGGACTGAAATGGAAATGAGAGGATTCCCAAGCTTCTCTTTCAGGGACAATCCCAGATTTCTTATAGTACCATTACTACATGTGGCATAAAGTTGAAATTGGAGTCTCAGTGTTGAAAGTCCATAGGAAGCATTGTATATCACAGGGAGAAGGGGCTTCTAGGATATGATGCATTCCCTAATGACCTCAAAGCAGACTAAATTTCTGTCAGGGAGAATGAACAAATGTCCTCCACCAGATGTTTGGAGCAAGTATTTGGGAAGGACTGCCACCACATAATTAGCACAAGGGTGCTGACATTAGTATCAAACATTAAGTAATGAAAACACAAAAAAATGTAAATTATTTTAAAAAGCTGGATAAATCAAAAATTTTATAACCATGCTATTCATAAATACGATGTTTCTTTTTAACATGGAAATGTGAATCTAATAATGCTAATTGAACAAAAGCTAATAAAAAGACCACAGTGGTTGCTGCCTCTAGACAGTTAAAATTCATATTGGCCTTTTAGACTGAACTGGTTAAATACCAGTTTCCTGGGCTAGTGGTGGCATGCCATTGTTGAATTTACATTTTAGACTATGAGATCTCATGTGCCACCTACTGGAAAGATGTTTTGGGCTATTTTAATGTGCACACTCTGAACACAGATTCTCAGAACTCGGCCAGCTACTCTCTGTGTGAGTATTTTACTGCAGGGAGACTCTAAACTCAACTCCTTCTAAGACAATTGAAGGATTTCTATTAACTTCAGCAAGGTTCAAATTGGACCCTTAATGCATAGCTTTTACTTCAGACAGTTTATAAAACAAGTGACCTATCTTCAGCAGTTTATTTTTGAGAGTGTCTTCTAGAATGTAAAATAAAATACATTTCATGGCTATATATACCTTTATCTTTAGTAACCATCATATCCATTAATTTTTGTTTACACTTTTTGACTGAATTAATTGTAATAAAATAACAGTTTTCCTCACTTAAGGACAGAGTCATTAAAAAATAAATTGGCTTCAGCACCTCAGTTTTAGTTCTTTTTCTAACAGACCTTATACTGATACTGAGTGTTGACAAGAATTATGTATTGGATTGCCCAGAGCAACATATTTTTTTCTGCTTAAGGGATACTTTTTTTTTGTTCTCCATATAACTT
Source organism: Formicarius rufipectus (assembly GCA_013399695.1). Taxonomy (NCBI): domain Eukaryota; kingdom Metazoa; phylum Chordata; class Aves; order Passeriformes; family Formicariidae; genus Formicarius; species Formicarius rufipectus. Next base: position 490,057 of record VXAU01005773.1, on the reverse strand, counting down.
TTTAGAAGGAGCACAAAATATTTATTCCAGGCACAAATTATAACAGGCTATATATGTAAGTTCAAGTAAGAAGCAGTTGTAAAACTGGATATAGGCTGTAGTGGGCAAAACCTAAAAGATCGTGTAGACATTTGAGATATATTAGCATTAACTGATATCCTCTGTACCTGTATAATAGAAATTATGCTATAACTACTTGTATATATGGAAGTAATTTTTAATTAGTTTTCCTTTTTGCAATTTAAAAGAATAAACTGTCAGATGTGGTTTGCTACTGTTGTAAGGAGCTCTACAGTAACAGATACTTTGATCTGTCATTGAAACTACTAAAATTATTTTCCACTCATTTTTGACATAAATGAGTGCAAAATGCCTTAGCACCTACCAGAGTCTCCTCGATAAGTATTTTATAAGATTTGTCTCCAAATCACCTCCTGGATCTGCATGATCTACTGGCTTTTTCTGGCTTTGTGCGAGTATTCAGCTTTTGTAAGTATCTCAAGTGCTTTTCCTCTCTGGAAGCTTCCACCATGCAAAAAGTTCTCAGGAGACATGCCCTCCCACTCCTCTGTCTCCTCTGTTGGTTGCTAAAGGTGCTTCCTGCACAGAGGAACCAGGTGGACAGACATGGAAATGCCAGGCAGTTGTTATGACACCCATCATGCTCCAACAGCTTGCCAGAGTTTGCAATTGAAAAGGAGGAGGCAGTCAGCGTGGGGCGCTAATTCCATTCGCCTCTAGGAGAGGGAGATGGGAATGAGCGTCTGTGATGTGAAAGTCTGAAGGGAAGCTGGAAGACAAGATTTCATGGTCCTGCGCTCCTAAGAGGTAGCAAAGGTAGCAAGTAACAAGAAAAACAAAAATGAAGCAAACACCATCTCTTACCAGCTGTGTATACCAAAGTGACTTGACACATCCAAGCTTATGAAATAGGCACTTCCTAGACTTTCAGGAGCCAGTCTGGTTGCCATCAGGGAAGACTCAGGCCAGGGATTTTCACCTGCAGTATTTTCCATTTACAGTAAAAATTGTTTTGTTGTTCTAATCAGACAGGCGTGAATGTGTGAGAGGAGAGCTACATTTCAGATGAAAACTCCCAGAAGGCAGGACACTGCTTTGTTTTTCCTCAGAGTGAAAATTTATTGGAAATATTCCTCCTGAAAAACAAACTCAGATGTTGACAGTTATGAAAGCTTTATTTGTCCAACGTTTCCATGTTAGGGGATACATTTTAGGAAAGCAATGCTGTGAAAAGCTTTGAAGAATTTCAGAAAGGCCAAGTGAACAAACAGAATGTTCTGACATTTCCTTCCTTGAATACTGTTTATATGTCATCTAAAATAGTTTGTAATTCCAAATAGACTAAAGACTGAAGTCCCAAAATAAATGTCACTCACAACAACCGTGCTTTGCATTGGAAAAAGAATGTCTTCGTTGCCTGAAGGTTACAGGCAAAATAGTGGCAAGGTTTTGAATATGGGGTAACACGTGTTTCTTGTGGAGCCTCTTTAGTTCCTGCACAGTGATGTGACGTGCAACACTGGCAAGAGCTACTGTTATAGCCAGTTTTGAACAGTATGAACAAAGTTTCATCTTGGAGAATTACACATTCTAAAATAAGCATTGCTGTTTATCTCTGCTACGAGTGGCCTCATTGTTAAGTTATTTTGTAACCATATTACTTTAACTATATTTTAATTCTAAATGCTAATCTGTTGTGATCATATAGATATATAAAGCATTAGATGAAGACTGAAATCCCACTGCACTTCAGGCTAGAGGATAGTTTTGCTTAAAACTCTGTGATCAAGCAAGTACTACTAATTGCTTATTACCATGAAGGTACACTTAGAGTCTTCTAAGCTCAGATAAGATAAGATAAATAATCCTTTAAATCCCAATGCCATGCTCAAGGCAGGGATTATCCTGCTGCTGTTGAACCACCACTATTAAAGTCAAGATTAATTAAAAAAAAAAAAATCAAAATAGTAACATCTGGTTAGGTTTTCTTTTTTTCTCTGAAATTGCTTCCGTAAGGAGTCTCAGAATGTGAGGATTTTTTCTGACTTAGATTGAAGAAAAGATTTTGAAATCATGACATCTACTGCTGCAAAAAGTTGTTGTTCTTCCCTGAAGTGTTTTGATATTAAATTTTACATAGAATCTGCAGAATGGGTAGTATGTACTGAATATTTATTCCCACCTCTCAATATTATGGCAACAGCATTTTTCACACTTCACCAAACTGACTGTGCATATGTTTCTATATATTATATTTGTGAGTGATATGAGTCAACAACAACAAAATGTTTTCATTGTAAAAATGCCTTAAAACCTATTAGGCACCTAGCCCTAGAATTTTGGAAACTTGACTCTAAGTGTCCATTTTGCCACTTTAATAGTTAAGGTTGTACTGTAGTCATAGTAAGTTTTATTAAGCTTTACTTTAGTAAAAATGTAATTTTATTGTTTTAAAAAGGTTCCTAGAGCATTCTGGCAAGGAGATCTTCAGTCAGCATAGATCTATCAGCTCTTTCTGTAACATTTTCTTTTACATGTGAAATCAAGGTAATTAAAATTGCTGGAAAGGATGTCTGGAATGGCTGTAGTGTCTGTGTAGTCAGGTGATACTTGTTTCTCTGTCTTAATTTTCATTCAGGCTGAGTCATTCATTTATTGCATGAAATAATTTGTGACTTAAAAGACAACTAGATGACTGAAACTAACTTCAGGTAGGGAGGAAATATGCTTAGTAGCTGAGAGTAAGACCCAACACATCAAGACAGATCCTTTGAGAGAGATTTCCATGTTAATTAAGGTTCCCAGTGTCTAAAACTGTCTGGACTGATAATGTGGAAACATTTGCTGGTTTATAGCAGATCCCACGTGTGCAAATAAGAGATTCTCAGTACTGTATATTATATACTATAATGGTAAACACACCATTATATTGGATGGATTAATTTTAATAAAATTAGTTCTATACACTTTGACCAAATATATTGTGGTTCATGGGCTAAAAGTGAAACCCTGATATTGAGCGCATGTCATGAATTTGTTGTGCAGAACAGGACATTTCTGTCTCTTGGCAGGGAAAGGATTACACAGTATTGCAATTATTAAAATTCTAATTTGGGGCCAGGTTTTGCCTTCAGGTACTTCCTTAATTTCAGCAGGGAGTTGTGCATGTTTATCTGATTGAAGAATTTGGGCACTAACATCCTTGGTGAAGGTAGCTTTCTTTTTTTTAACAAGAATGTGCACCAGTCAAATGTAAAATCTGAAAGTAGCAAGGATGGGTTTCCTACCAGGAGACAAATGTCAGTAACTGTTCTGTTCTGATAAGGTAAAATGATTTTCTTGTAAGGGAGATGGAGATGGTGCAGAAGGAAGGAAAGAGGGATCTTCTTCCAGATACCTTGTAGGCTTGTTTTTAAATTATGACTTTGGATCTAACAACAGGTTTGGCAAGTGTTTGCCTTGGAAATCTTGACACTGTGCCAGATTTTCTTAGCTGATTTGTTGTCGTGTGCATTTTTTAAATACACTGTAATCATTGCAGACCACATAATTGGAAACACAAAGCGTTTTACTGAAACATAGTGATATATTAAGAGTTAAGTTAATTACATGTAAAGACACAAGTCAGACTTCAAAACTTTTACTGAGTTTCTATTTTATTTGCAACTGGGGCATGTTGATGGGAGTTTGCTTGTTTAACACTGAGTAGGAGTTTCAGAATTCTAACCTGAGGGTAAAATTTTCAAAAGCATTTAAGTGACTGGCTCACTGAAAATCAATAGGACTTTCACTCCTTAGGGCAACACTTTAGAAAGTATGTAGATACCAAAGTCCAATTGACTTCAGTGTCTTTGTGTATTAAAAAAATGTCCATATTTACTGCCCTAAATCTTCTTAAAATAGAAGTGTTACATTTCAGTGCCATCTGAGAGTTTCCAAAAATGTTATCCCAAGTGGACAAGCAGTTATTTTCTTCTTTTTTTTAAAAATTATTTTATTTGTAAAACATGCTTTGTTTTTCTTTCTTCTTCAACACATGCAGAAATCATAAAACATGTTTTGGATGATAAGCCACATTGTCTTCAATCATATGTTAAAATCTTACTACAAATGCTCAGGAAGAGTTAGCAATTATAACTAGTGCAGACAGTTCTTCATTCTACTCTAAATTTTCAGAGAATTTTAAAAAAATTAGATCTTCCCCCTTTTCAGTCTATTTAATGTCTTTTTTGATAAAAGTGATAAATTACCTCCTTTGAAGCCACAGCCTGACCTAAATTATTCTGTCTACATTATGTATAAGAGTAAGTAGAAAAAATAAAATTGTAATATGGTATCTTAGGGAAATGAAGAAGACATAAATCAGATCTAATTAGTCATTCTTATTAATAAGAATATATGTTATGTTTTCCATTGAATCTCTCAAATGTAATTTAATGAGAAAATTTAAAAATACATAGAAAAAGTCTGTCTTTATAGCAAAAAGTATTCAAATAATCTTTGAGTTTAGAATTTGAAGCATGGGGGCGGTATCTTGGTTCTTTAACATGTTTCTGTATGAGCTTTAAAGTTATGCTAACTTGTTTCACAACAGCTTACAAGTTCTGAACAGTTGCATTTATTACAATTTTACCTCACTTTCAGACAAGCTCTCTTATCATGCTCCAAATCACATTTTATGCTGCTTTGAAGTACATTACTAATATGCTTATTGCTTAACAGAAAATAGCCTGAAAGTCATTTCTGTTTTAAGGTGCAAAGTAATAAATGTCAGTTTCTTTTTTGCAGTCATTTATCTGAGCCTATCCTTACTCACATAGTAGCTGCCTTTGAAAACAAGTCAGAAGTGCAATGCCCTAATGGTCTTCTCTTTGGAACTCACAACAAAATACTAAACCCAAATTCTGGACCTTTCTTTTCATGGTGCCTTCATTATAATTTTGGCATTTTCCTGTCATTAAAACAGGACAGGCCTATGTTTATGAAAAATTGAGGATTCCTTCTTATTTTGAGCATGTTCGGTGATCACGTGGATTGCAAAGACAAGGCTCTGGCAGTCATTTGTACTTGTCAGTACATAACCTTCTATTCCCTGTGGCTGTTTTGTGCTGCTAGACAGGTGTGTGCACTCTGCACAAAACCTTGCCCTTTGGACACCATTATAGCCCAAGAAACATGGAGGATGGGATCCTGACAGACTTATAAATGTCCACAAAGAAGGGAATTCTCTTTTGGGATCTTTATGGAATGTATGCCTTATATTATTCCACATCCATTGAGAGAAGTGTGGTTTTTCCATCACAGAAAATGGAAGAAGCAAGAGTTAAGGTGTGGATAACTCTGAATACCATTCTCTCTGAAGAGTGATGGGTGGCTTTACCACTATGTTTAGGTTCACTCAGAAACAAGGCTGTTAAAATAGGAGGAGCAGTTAAGCTGAAAAAAGTGTGTCGTTAAATGTACCACTTTATTTCTGGATTTATGTACAAACATTTGAATTAATCTGGTTAATGGGTTTCTGCCCTGTGCCTTCCCCACAGTCACCTTTGAAGCACCTGACTAAACAATGGCCTTCGCACCATGTCAAGTAGCCAAACGAAGCTTGGATCCTTAGGAGCAGTGAAATCCAGTCTCCTGTACTGTTCACACTGAGAATTCAACCTCTGCAGACACTCAGGTATAGTCTGTATGTCCTGCTGATCTTAAGCATCATAATGGAAGATAAAGGAGATAGGATTTATTGCCTAGGACTCAAAGCATATAGGGTTTTATAGATCAATAAGAACATCCTGAGTTATGCCCAGAGGCAAAAAGGAAGCCAGTACAGACTTCAAAGACCTTGTGTAATATATTCCTTATGGCCAATATTACAGATTAAGCAGAGCAATGTTCTACACAAGCCACTGAATCTGACTAGAATGAGAACAGACTACACATTGTATAAGTCCACTTTGGAGGCTACAATGGTAACTTAGAGCCTTCACCTTTGTGAACTTATCACAACATCTTACTAATGATAGCAAAGGACATTTTAAGTCTGGGAACTCATTTTTAGCTAAGCAACAAGAAACACCGTTTGGTTCTGAAGTTTTCTCAGGAAGAATAATCAAATTTGACTGAAAAGAATTGCTTACTCTTAAGCAACATCTAATCTCTCTTACGGAGACTCAGAAAAAGTCTGAGTCTGAGAAGTCTGAGAAAAAGTCATAAAGTGAAAGACTGCAAGATCTATGTTTGATAAAGAAAGTATAAATCAAATTAACTGACAAACTCCTCAGAAGCCTGCTTACCTTTCAAAGCATGGAGAGTGACTACTGACCAAGGAACTGAAATCACAATATTTTGATACAATATTTTTAACAAGTGGGAAACACAAATAAAATTAATGTCTAATCTGTGTCTAGTGCACAGAAAAATGCGGTAATCTGTATTCTCTTTCTTGTGGCAAATTCAAGGCCAAACTTTTCCTTTACAGAGGCTATAAGAGGTCTTCCTTCTCTAAGTGACAAGACCAAGAGATGTATATGACAACATTAATGGTGTCATGTAGACTAAATTTGAAAGGACGATCTTTAGCTTTCATTGAAAGCTGAAAGGCTTAGCAAACTCCTTGTAGACTCAGTTCTATAATCACACCAAAGCCCTGTTCATTTTCCCTTGTGAGAAGATTATATGCTTAATTTCAAAGAAAACAACTCTCAAGGGAACTTCTGACTTTCTTAAGTCTTGTCTAATGTGGAAAAATCTCTCTCCTAGGAAGAGGTCCCTTGACTGGTATGCACGGGTACTGTGGATAACTGGAAAATTGGTTCCATTCTTTTAATTACAGTGACTCAGTTCAGCACAGAGATTACCCTGCAGGGAAGGTGATCTGTGTGATCTGTGAATATGAGAAATAATGAAGTAGGACTTGAACAACAAAGTAGACCTTTAGATCATTACTGCTGAAAAAAAAAAAGCTCAAATATGGTCTTTAATATAATTTTGTTTTTGATAATTTGCTTAAGAAAACATTTTTAAAGAGAAGGTAAAATGCACATATTTGCTTTTGTGGTTAAATTAGATGTTCCATGAGAGTGGATCTTGAAGCTTTGTTAGGGGTTAGCAGTGGTCCCACTCCTCCATACATTACTCTGCTGAAAGATCTCACTCTGCCTCGCAACATTCTTGTTATTCCAGAACTGGGTTGGGCTAGTCATAATAGATGCAGGCAATCAACTCAACTTCCCCACAGACAACTGTGCCAGTAAAACTCACTTCACCTTGCAACACTCCTGTTTTCCTGTGTCCTTTAAGCAAAGTAAATTTGGCACTTACTGTGGATCTGTCCTTACTCCTGCTGAAATCCAGGATAACTTTCTTAGTGATGCAAGGGGAAAGTGTTGCTGATACAGACAAATGTCTGCTTATGAATAGGATGAAACAAAGTTGTCTTCTCTGAATGACTGAGATTTTCATTCTGGCAGTAGAGGCAACTAACCTGTGCTCTACTTCTGCGTTTAGTATAGCAATAAAATCCAGTGTGACTATAGACATCAACTCTAAATTATAGAGTGTGTAAATGAGATTAGAGTCTAACCTTTACATAATGTGGCCTTTTGCAAGGTGCTTTCTCATAAGAAAAAGGTTTCATTTTCATTAGAATACTAGAGCTTTCAGTGTTGATCACTGTTGTTTTATTTATAGTGAAAATCTACAGAGCAGTCACCGGGATGCAAAAAAGCATTGGCCTACTGGCAGCATCTCAGTTTACATTAGTGTTGGGATTTGGGCCATGTGATTTTATGTAAAATCAAGTAAGTGTGTGATGCAATAAAACACTATACCAAAGTATGGATTATTCTTCTGAAAATTGGGAAAATTGAAAATTTGAAAGAGATTTGCATGTTTTCTCTTTATTTCCTTTATCACATGAAACAGTGCATTAAAAAAAACAAACAAAAAAACCCACAAAAAACAAAACAAAACAAAACAAACACAAAACAAACAAACAACCCCAAAACAACACAAACAAACAAAAAACCACCACCAAAACCAACCAACCAACCAAAAAATGCTCTAGGCAATGTACAAACCCAAAAAAGACTAGTTTGGTGAATGAGCATGGTGAGAGGCTATGAATATGGTTATGTTTGCACTAAGGAGCCTAGAGGAGATTTTTTTTTTAATGTGTGGTGATACAGAAATACATACTTGTAACTCTGCACACCAGGGAGAGAATATTCCCCTAAAACAAGTAATTTCACTTGCAGTGTTCCCTGTTGATCAAAGCTGCATAATTTAAATCATCTAGAGGCAGCTTTAAATTATTCACATTATTTTTTAAAATTATCTTGGTATATTGCAGACTGTATGTGTGTAACTAGCAGTCTTCTGTAAGTTTTATAAATTTTTGCATCCTTGCAGAGCTTGTCTCAGTTTGAGAAGAAGGTATATAACTTTGCATAGCAGAAGCAGGAGAGACTCATTCTTACACCGTGTTAGTCACATGTCATGAAAGTGCCAGGCACGCAGGACTATAGGGAATGGCAGGGCAGTCAGCAGTCTCTAGGTCTCAGCCCGAATTCTGCTGTTTGGTAGTGCCTTAGAGTTTTCTGATACCCTCAAAAGCCCCAAATAGGAATCATGCAATCAGTGCATCTAACTCCTCCTTTATTGCAGTCTTCTCTCCTATTGGTGAAAGGTCTTTGCAGCTCATGTAGGGATCCCACCCCTTTTGTGGGTTTTCATTCTGAAGCTATCCACAACTTTACACCTGAATGAATGCCAAACCTCTCTGAATATATAAAGGAAATCTTCAAGAGCAATTTCAGAGTTATCCCGAAGAAGCAGAAAGAAAATATTTCATCCAGCTCTGTCAGACACAGACTGAACCAGCCATGCTTCTCTGTGCCATTCACTTCTATGGCTTTCTCCTGGCTTGCATCTTCACGAGAAGCTACTCGGCTTTCAAGAATGATGCCACAGAGATACTTTATTCACACGTTGTTAAACCCGCTGCAGCGAGCCCAAGCAGCAACAGCACGTTGAATCAAGCCAGGAACGGAGGCAGGCACTACACCAGCACAGGATCCGACCGTAACAGTGAGTATCCCACCGACTGCACTTCCACCGCGTCCCACAGCCCTGGGCGGCAGCTCCGCCTGGCCCAGCCCCAGGAGCGGGAGCGCAGCCCCCGGCCGGAGCAGCGCATCCCTCCGCAGCGCCCCGGGATCCCCCCGGGAGAACCGGGGCAGGGGGGACCGGGGCACGGGGAGATGGTGCTGGTTCCGGGCAGGATCTGCCGACCCAGGCGGCCCCCGAGCCAGCCGCCCGCCCTCTCTCCCTCCCCCGTGCTGGGGAGTCCTGTAGGACCGGCTCGCTCGGGCAGGTTACTTCCTGAGGGAGTTTATCCAGGAATACCGTGTTCTATGGGTTATCCGGCAGGGAAACGAGATAAAGCAAAAGGAGTGAGAGGCATTTCCAGAGCGCTCGCTTTCTTAACTCACCTCCAACTGCAGCCAGGGGAGGTGTCTGTGCTACTTTTCAAATGCAATAAAAGACCTCTGAATTTTGTTCCCGCTGTTTAGTTTTACTTCCTGCTGTAGCACTTAACCGCGTAACACCTCCAGCAAAAGTAAACAAATCAGCTCTAATTTACCTATGATCTCTGCTCTAACTTGCCTTTTTACATCTAGTCTTTTCCTGCTGAGTTTTATATATAATGTCAGATACGTGGGGATCTGGAAACCTGCTGGCTTTATCTGTTTCCTCCCCTGCCCACCTCCTTAAAATGAAAGAAATCCAAATAGAGACACACACACACCGACCCACAACAATTCGATAAAAATAGCGTCATCCCTGGAAAGTGAAGACAACAAGTGACACCGATACCTTTCAGCTAAGCCAGGTGTGGCAGCTTCTATGAATGCTAAGGGTTTAAGTGCACAGGAAACATCTCATCATTATGAGATTACTGGAGCAGCCCAGTAGGTTTTCATTGTCAGTGAGCTGTCACTGGAGAAAAGCTGAGCCCAGGAAGACAGAAAAATGGAAGGAGAGACAGATCTGTGACCAGCAGCTTCCAGATACATTCCTGAGTGCAGCTGCAGGAAGGCAAGCTTGAATCTTTTCTGCAAGGCAAGCAGGAGACTAACCCTGTCACTAGTCCCTGGGGTCAGCCTGCAGATTTACAGTTCCTCTGCCTGCCCACCATGAGACACAGGGGACAGGGTGAAGTAAGCTTAATGCAGTGTGTCTGTTCAGAACTTGCTGCCAGAAATCCAAGTAGAAACAGAAGCAGCCTGTAGCTGTGATATGTAGATGTACCTTCAAAGTCTTTTATGATTCACTCTGAAATGTTTCTAGTAATTACTTCTATTTTAAAAGCGTTAGTTAATTGCATTGTGTGTAGAATCTGCACCGTAATTGTCCTTCAGAAAGAGGGAGAGCACAGCAAGTAAAGATTGCTTATTAAAATTAAGCACACTGTGGGCGTTTATTTCAAAGTGTAATTACTGAAATAAACAGTTGTGTTTATTGCAGGGTGCAGAGCTGCACATGTAGACGGGTTCAAACATGCCTGTATGAGAAGCTCTGCATGTTGATTCTTTCAGTTGCCTGAGAGAATTTGCAGGATCCTCTATGCTACATATAACATACAGACTACTACAGATGCAAAGATAGTGTTATCTTGAGGGCAAAACGACCCCTCTGAAATTGTTACTGCTAAAGATTCAAACATCAGAGGCAGAACCCCATTCCCTGGTAACTTCAGCTGTTACCACCTCTGCAGTATCCATGTTCAGAGCCACAGAATTCATGGGAGAGTCAGTCCACTGTAACCATGGAATAAGAAAAAACATGATATTTGAAATCCATTTAGAAGCATATAAACTGTTTCCAAAGAACTATTTTCCCCCTTGCTAATGAGCCAACATAATTGTAAACATCACAGAGCAGATTCCCTAGACTGAGAACAAACAGGAAATATTTTTTTCCTCAGGGCATTTTTTCTCTTCTAAAAGGTATGTCCCTGAGAAGAAGGCTAGAGAATAAAATTGCCTCTTCTACCACAACTGCTGAAGTGCATATCATTAGGATTTCTTTATGCTTTGGTATTATCCAGAGATACCATCAGTGCTTGAGGCCCTTGTGTTGGGGGACACAACAGTAAAGAGATGTCCTGTAAAGATTATAGCCTGCTTTAACTTCTGCAAAACATACCTGGTTAATGTGAAAATGACTGGCTAAGGAAATCGCTCTATTTTGAATCTCACTGTTTATTGTTCTGTGCATTCTACAGATCGCGTTCAAGTTGGTTGTCGGGAACTGAGATCCACCAAGTACATTTCAGATGGCCAGTGCACCAGCATTAATCCCCTGAAGGAACTGGTGTGTGCTGGTGAATGCCTCCCTTTGCCTCTGCTCCCCAACTGGATTGGAGGAGGTTACGGAACCAAGTACTGGAGCAGGCGGAGCTCGCAAGAGTGGAGATGTGTCAATGACAAAACTCGCATTCAGAGGATCCAGCTTCAGTGTCAGGATGGAAGTATAAGAACCTACAAAATAACTGTGGTCACAGCCTGCAAGTGCAAGCGATACACTAGGCAGCACAATGAGTCCAGCCACAACTTTGAGGGAACCTCTCAAGCCAAACCTATCCAGCACCACAAAGAGAGGAAAAGAGCCAGTAAATCCAGCAAACATAGTACAAGTTAGAAGTCATTCTCTCATCTCCCTCTCCTCGTGCCAAAACTGAACTCGCCTGTAACCAGTTGCTTAACCCTTTTGACTGCTTAAAGACAAGTCTGCCATTGCTACATTCTCAGTTGACACTACATGCTTATTGCTTTGACCGAAATCAAAAGGGGCATTCTCAGCATATGGACATTTTGGGTGATTTTCTAAATGCTCAAGATTGGGAATAACACAGGCCTTCCAAACCCACATTATAAACTTTACACTTTCTCCAGCCATGGAGGCAAAGAAAATTTACCATGAGTATTCACTGAAGTCAATTTATAAAAAGATGCTTTGTTGTGTGTTTTTCTGAGAACAGTTACCACATATATTGCCTTCTATATCATGTTTTATGAACTTCTGAGAAAGACTTAAAAATACAACACCTTGTATCTGCTTTCAGATTCATTCTAAAAAAAATGCTTTGCATGCTCAACTTTCTCTTATCTCAATATACCAAAAATTAAAATATGCATGGCAGCAATCAAAAAGTAAAGCTGAGCAAACTATTTATTTGTTGTTGTAATTATTTAATGAGCTTTTATGTGTGTTATTTCCCTTCAAAATTTCCTTATGTTTATAGCTTTTCATATGTATCAAAGTATTTTCCTATGGTTTGTGGCTGGATTAGAACATAATTTTGTAGATAATGTAAAATAGACATTTTAGCATTCTTGGTATATATTTTTTAATTTTGAAAATTCATAGACTTAGGTGTTATTTTGAAGTAACAACATAAAAATTGTATTTTTCATTCTCCAATCTGTATAATTTTTGTTTAAAAATGTGCAATCTAAAAACAGATATGACTTCCTTTCAAATTAATTAATTTCCTTTTTTTTTTTCCCCCCAAAAATAAACACTGCTAAACCCCTGTATTGTCTGGCCCTGTGTTTGAAAATGCACACATTTTAATCATATTTAATCTTAATAAAAGGGAGAATATTATTTGGTTTAAAAAATCTATCTGTGAAATTTAACATTAAAACAATCTTTCTGGATGTAAAAATCTTATATAACCGTTTAACAGATGGTGCTTAATTATGGTCCAAGTCAGGGTCTTTTTTAACAGTTCTCAAGTTGTACATTTCAGAAGAAGTGTATATTTGAGAAGTTTTACAAGCTAGTGAGACACCACCATTTTTTTTTCTGTTAATGATCATCAAGTCAAAGATTAATGGTATTAATTACATGTTGTTTCATCTTTTCCATAGAACCAATAGAGTCCCTCACATTTACCCACAAACTCTTATGGAATGTATCAGAAAATATATAGTAATTAATCTACCTTTCAACACATAGAACATGAATCACTTGTTCTTAATCTTTCAAATTATATTGAAACACTATGGGCAAGATATCATCATGGGATTCTGGTGTTCTTAAATCATTATCTTTTACAACCCATTTGCATCCAAAGTAAAAATTACACAAAAGAAGAAGAATGAAAAGTCTTACCTGATAAGGTCTCACACAAACTTTCTTTGACCTTCTTTTCATCATGAAGTTCTTGACAGAGATATTTCTTGTTCATTAATGTAGTAGAATTGTTTGAAAATCACTGCTACTGTTTGACTTACTGAATCCTAAATTTTATCAACAAAATTTAATGATTTTTCCTCAAAGTTACTTTCAAGAAGTCTCTTTAAAATCTGCTATATGTAAAAAACATACATATATTTTATTCAATTTAAGTAATCTACATGGTAGTACAGTTAAAAAAACCCATTGGCATTAATGACCCAGCTGTTCCAAATTTAGTTTTGTGGCTGTGTAAATAGCAAAATGAGGAGACCAGAGTCCACTTATACTTCTCTGATCTTAAACGGGCTTCTTTTAAGCCTAAAAGGAGAGATGATGAATAAAGGAGCTAGCAGGGAGAGAAGTGACATAACATTGCTTCTAGGCATATCAGTCCAGCAGACCTAGAGATATATTATCTTTTTATTTTAACAGACATTATAGTATCCCCCACTTGATGAGGGAAATTTTTTTCCCAAATGCCAAACATCTATCCATTTCTAAATTGTTATCTAGCTATTTTTTTCAAGATGATAAAGCATAAAAGATTGAGATAATGGACCAAAATTTAACCAAAATTATTTCCAAAGCCCATACTCACTAAAATCAGTAAAGCTGTCCTACCTGTTCTGTGTTTGACCCTCAGAAATTATAATGGTGAAAAAACGCTGCACATCTTGCTCATAACTCTTCTCCAGTCATAGAAGGTTAACTGTAGGAACAATGTACGTTTAAGAAAAGTTTGCATTTAGAAGTAGAGATACTAGCTTCTGTTTTGTCTTTCATGCAGAACCACCTGAGGGGGAATAATCTGACCCACTCCTGCTAAAACGACTTACTGAAATCTTGCTATAGAAAGACCATTGTGGCCCATCTCTGAGTGTGGCATATTTGAGGGAACTTGAGGGAGGCCAGCAGGTGATTTGTCCATCAGCAGCAACTTGACTTTGAAGTGCTACCTGAATTAGCTATAGTCTCCTCTTTGATGATGACTTTGTCCCTTTGTGGGAGAGATCTGCAGGAAATCAGCATTAGAAATATATTAATCTTGAATTTCCTGAAGGAATAGTGTTACTCTTTGTGATGCATCTCTGAGCTCTGAATACTTCAATCTGGCATATACAATCTGCCTTCTGTTTCATCCTGTTACATGTGAACTCACATCCTATCCAACTCATACCCTACCCAAGGATACAGGAAAAAGGCATTCATTATACAAGTACATCTAACTTGCTTCTTTTCTATATGGAGAATCTCCAACATGTAAGGTTGCAGTGGGGAAGAAATGGGCCATTGCTCTTGTGGAGGACAGTGGAGAATCTGGCCAAATTTTATCAAGGACTTGGCAAACAAAAAGTACTGCTTAAACTGAAATAATTTTAAATATGATACATCTTAACTTTGCTTCAGAGTTGAAAAGGAAAGAAAACATGCTAAAATTTTCTTAGTTTTCACCTAAAATATTAAGGCAAACACATAAAAGAAACATGTAAATGTTTTGAAAAAGTACAATGTAGAAGCAGATTAGATAAATTTTTACATAATTTAGATCACAAATAGTCTAGATTTATTACATGAAGACTATATAGAAGTTGACTTTCTCTGTGATGTTTGATCACATGGGCAGATCACTAAGTCCAAGGGTTTCTTAAAAGGCATTTCAAACATTCTAAAAAGAACCTAATAATTTTATAAATTCTCATATTTGCTTCTTTAGAAAACTAAAAGTGAATAAATTAGAAAGAATCTGTTAATCTGCCATCACTATTTCATTCCTTTTGACTTGATGAAATCTGCACCCAGCTAAGGGGTATATTGTTTTATAATGATTGTAAATCAATTTTCCTTAAACATCACTAGAAACAAACTTAGCCAGATGCTGATTGTTTTGATAGCATGGTAGCACTCAGAGGCACACTTCGTAGAGGCAGTGGTAGATTTTAAGTGTCACTAAGATGTTTATCAACTGTGGAAGTCAGAAGGGCCTAACATTTGCAGTCTAGACTAGAAAGGCCCTTGAGAAGTTTATTTATTCAGTATTTTAATAATAGTAACAAATGTGTTGCTCTCTCCTTTCCAGCAGTCTTGGAATCAAACCCACCCAAATCCAAGCTCAGTCACTTGTCTGGAAATAAAGCAGACATTTGAATAACACCCTTCAAAATACCTAACAGATTTCTGCTAGTAAATCACTTTGGTCCTTCTAACCTTGACCTTTATATCCTTCCTGAAGACGTACAGCATTAATCAAGAAAGGGTTGTTCAATACATTCCACTGTGAGAGTCTTGTTGCTACAGTATTAACCTGGAGGTGTTCAGCTGAAAATTATAAGGAATCCTTAAGAGTTGGAAGGTATCCTATTCTCATGATGCATTTCCTTTCCCGTAGGCCAGGCAAGGGGCTTTGATTTTCAGTTCACTGACATACATATAAACATTGCTCCAGGCTAAACCTGAAAATTCTCTAGAGATTTATGAGTTAAGCAGACATTCTGTCACTGGATTTGTTAGTTTTGCCAGAATGTGGCCTCCACAACAAAAAGCCTGTCCATGCATCTTTCTGAAAGACGTTTAGTCTTTCAGCTCACTCTTTGCATGAGTTATGTGGAGTGACACACTAGAAAAGTGTGATTTACAAATGATACTGCCTACCACTGAGTTAATATTGAACATCTACCCTCCTCAGTACTTCCCTGATAAGAAAATACTCCTCATTTTTAATTAATGCTTATTGAACTACACTCCATGAAAATAAGTAGTCTGTACTTTGCTGAGAAAAATCTCTACAAACACTGGACTGTAACTTCACTTTGAGAGTTTGCATTTTCTTAACACAATTTGGTTTGATGTGTCAGTGACATTACCTAGCTGGAGTTCAGGTCTTCTTAATGCCTCTATGCAACAAAAAAGAGATACAGAGGATGTCTTAACAGAATTGAAAATCTGGATGTCTTCTTTAATAGGTTTGTTTGTGGAATATGGTACTTCATGAGTCTAATGTGGGGAGGTGGGTGGGAAAGAAAGAAAAGAAAAATAAGTCAGCTCCCCAGGAAAAGAAGCCTAGATTAGAATTCCCTGAAACAATAATATGTGTTTACTAAACCACAACTCTAACTGCTGTCAAAAGAGTAACCTTTGCTACCATCTACTTAAGTAAAATATATTAAACCCTCTAAAAATGTTTTGTTCAACACTTTGTCCCTTTCGTGTCCCCTGCTCCATTTTAGTAGTTGTACAATAGTGTATAATTTTGTCATTGCTTAAATCCTTAGCTGTTCTGAACTATATTAATGCAGCACACTTGCTTTCTGATACATAAATATTTTAAATCTCTATTTAGAATGTCTGGGTGTATAATTTTTTAATTTTGACTGAGAGGAAGAGTCATGCTCTGACTTGGCCTAGGAATTCTACATTTGTTTTGTTTTGTTTTGTTAGCCCCACTGAGAAGTGACTTAGCGAGGAAATTGTAAAGGAACTTAGTAAAAGCATAAACCATTCAGTGAAGTCCAGTGCTTTGGTGGGCTAAAGAAGAGCCATCCAGGCACACTCATTAAAGTTCTTTTACATAAAACAGTGGAGAGTTGAGGAGAAAAGTACTCGCCTAGTCCTACCACAAGAATAGCCACTGAGAAATGGAGGGACTGTGTAAGGCTTTGAAACACAAACAGCACAAAGACTTTGTTATAAATGCAGCTGAAGCAAGTTTAAACATCTGTTGCTTGTTAGATTATTATTTTATTTATTTGCTTATTTATTTATTCATTTAGTTTGGGGTGCGTTGAAGAAAGCTATTTTAGATTCCCTATGGCCATTAGGCTGGGATCAAGAACAGAGTGTTTCTCAAATGTAAAGCTGCAAAAATTTTGGTTTTAGCAAGGAACACTTGCTTTTGGGTTTGGTTTTTTTTTTTCTTGTTTTTTTTTTTTTTTTTAGGTGGTTGTTGTTTTATTTTGTTTTGGGTGTGGGTTTGTTTTTGTTTTGTTTTGGGTTTTTTGTTTGTTTGGTTGTTTTTTTTTTGTTGTTGTGTTTTGTTTTCGTTGGTTTTATTAATTTTTTTATTTTTTTTTCCCCCACTGAAAAAAACTGATGAAACTTTTGTTTTTGCGCATCTTTAATGCCATTTTAGGACAGGAACCAGAACAGTTTATAGCACCAGGATCTGGTTGTATCACTGCATTGTATCTTCTGTTTTCAGATATTGAAATGCCTGAATTTGGGTATGTCTAGAAGAGGAGAAAGGAGATTAATAAAAAAAAGTGGAACAAAATGACATGTGGAAGACAGCATGTGCTGTGTATTCTTCATTTTCTTCTGATCCCCATAACTTTTCATCAGACTTCAAAAGACTTGTTCTGTCTGCAGAATGCCAAGCCAAACAGTAGCCCATGAACATGCAACCCTTGGGATTTAGCAGACTGCTAAGTTTAAATACACCCGGTAGATAACCATTTCTGGCTGTCTCTGTGTCTTCATTTCCCGAGCAAAGGGATGAATGCACAGCACACTGTGTCTCTACCATTTCACACCGAACCAGGACAAGTCAGGCAGTCTTTAGAATCTGCCATCTTCACAGAAATGCATATTTCACTGCACTGTTCATGTCTTCTGGTGGGTAATCATGGCCTCCTCTTTCTGAGGAGAATGAATATTGCCTAAGCTGAAAAGGTGCACATACAGGTTTCTTAGAAAGCTATCAGTCTGCCACACATCTGGACTTCCTTGTTGAAGAACTTGGCTCAAAATCCTGCTTACAACCTACACTATATATATATATCATATACAGGTATAAAATTACAGTAATCTCATTTTGAGAACAAGACCATCAAGAATATAACTACTGAGTTATTCATAAAACCTCTTCTAGGTGCTCTGCAACAACTGTCCCCATATTTTCTTTTGATCTTCTAGTAATTGGTTATGAATCTTGACACATCTGCCAGAAGAAAATGTTTCCAACATCCTTTGCCAAGAATAAAGTAAATATTAAGGATTTCTATTTTTACTTGCTTAATTAAATACTTTTTTTTGCATAATTCTTCCATAAAAGCCATCATTAGACAGACCATTCAAGCCACTCTCTGAATCTTAAGGCCTTGTTGTTGTTGGCTAGACTTCACCAATGAAGATTTTGGGATAAGCCTGCACAATGGATTTTTTAGGTGAGGCAGTGTGCGTGGAACTGGCCCCACCCCCTTTACTCCTGAGGTTCATTTTGCCACGGCCAAGCACGCTCAGACAGTGACAGCAAGTTCCTCCAGGATTCGAACCGGTGTCCTCAGAGGAGGAGCCAGCTCCACAGGCGGCAACTTACACCATTCGGCCAACGCCCGCTGCCCATTTCAGATTAACATTAAAGAAAAAAACCAGCAAACAGAAAAGTAAAAAACAGACAAGCAATAATGTCAGGTTGTTGAGCAATCCTGGGAGCCCACATGGGTCAGAGCACCAGGGGAAGACCTCACCTTTTCCTCTCTGCCACCGAATGACACAAACGTGGCACTGCGGCCATGCCTGCAACACGAGCTGGGGCAGGACTTAAGGACATAGTACATTTTGGTACTCTTTCTCTACTCACATACTGCAGCTTCTTGCAAATCTGTTCATATCTGCCCTTCATTTTGAAACTTCTGGCTCTACCAATATCCAAATCCTCTCCCATGGTGTCTCAATGACCAAACTCTTTCCTTTCCAGTAATTAGGTTACTTGTTCCACAATTCTTTTCCAAAACACACACACACACACAGAGAAGGATGCATTACTTAATCCATTTTCTGAAGTGTTCAGTACTGAAGAAAACAATTTATGTTGAAACATAAGTATACTGGGCACAGGTAGGTGCAGGGAAGAATTTTTAAAATAAGGTGAGTTGGACTGCATTACTCAGAAAAACAGTAACAGGATACAGAGCATTTTTCATTAAGTAGTTGGCTTGCATTCAGCTAGGTGAGTATGTTGGAAAATCATTAACCTTTGATGGTTGCTCAGCAGTATATGTTAAACAAGCAGGGTTTCTGTATAATTGCTGGATGACAGGTAGCCACATTGCTGCAGTTGGGAAAAATCTGTAACCCTGGCCTTTCTGAAAACTGAATAAGATCAAAGGACTGACCCTTTCCAATCTGACATTTTCATGCTATCACTGCACAATTCAGCAAAGGATGAGGCAGAGGATTAGGAGAAGACTACTGTTTCTAAGGACTATCATCCTGCTTGTTTTGCTCATTATAAAGCATCTGCTTAGAAAGAGAAAAAACATTCACAAACCTTACCACAAGGCAGACTGGTAAGGCACTTCCCTACAAACTGCCAAAAATCAAAAGAGGAGAGGAAAACCGAACTACCTCCACATGGTTGTTTTGTCTAATGTATACCACATAAATCCACAGTGAAGGCAAAGTCCAGATTTTGTGTTGAATGGTATGTTGTCTTGGCTGCTGCAGTGTCAGTCCCTGATAGTATAGCTGGGACCAGTCTTCATTTATTAAGTAAAAACTTATGTGGATGGAATCCCTCCCCTATGAATTCTGGCAAACTGACTTTATCTATGTTGTTTGGACATAAGACTAAGGAATAACATTCTTGGCATCCTTAAAGTAAGGACTGTTATTAAAATGACAAGAGTTGCAGAAGCAATGCTTTCAGTATAGTAATAAATAGTAAAGCTTGTACCTTTATTCACACCAAATCTACAAATTTTCATTGGTGTTCATTTGATCCTCTCCATCACTTCATGTTTGGTGAATTGTTTCATACTCCTTCACAAAAATTCCATGGAGATAATACAGAACATGGTAAAACAATAAAACACAGCATGATAATATTCACACAACAAAAATAAACCAAAGATTTAGAGCAGTGAAAATTCCAATTCTATTCCAAATTTAACTTCAGCTCTTAAAGTATTCTCTAATCATTCTGTATCACTGGCATCTTGACATTTGTGGCTTAACACCACTTTTTTTAGCCAGTTCATAGCCTATCTCTGCTTCAAATCATCTTGGGAAAAGGAAACTGCCATTAGTGTTTCCTCAGAGCTAACTGTTTCTCCACTCATGACTTGACATCCGTTCAAAAAGAATAAACTTTTTTTTACTGACATGAAAGGGCACCATCCTTATGGTTGCGGCTTGCTGTTAAGTCACAGTGACAGTGGAAAACAGTCTTAGGGATTTCCATCCCTTGAGTGCTATGTCTTTGTTGGTGTCACCATTCAATGCACTCTGACAGTCAAAGACCCTAAAACACAGTTCCTGTTACCAAGCACAATACATGGTGATGTTAAAGTGCAGCAGATATGCTTACCCAAACCTGGCATTACTTAACATCTGAGAAACATACCTAGAATCTACAAAGAGCCTTCTAAAGCCAAGTGTTTAAGGCCAGCCAGCCATCTCTAATGAAAAATTACATGAGGCCTCCATCTCATCACCTACTTGCCAAAGAACTCCCCAAAACATTAGAAATCCTTCTTCAAGTCTTTAATCTTTCTGAATTTCACAAAAGCTCCTGCAGTCAGGGACTCTCACTCTCATGAATTACTGTATTACATGCTATAGGGTAATTCTCTTATCTTTACATTCTTTTACTTAGTGTACACAAAATACTCATTAGCTCTTGAACTAACCTTCCATACCTAAGATAAATGACCTAGAGGATTATTGGGTAGAGAATGGATAAACACTTCAGGGGGAATATAACATTTTAGGGTGAAGCTTAAAAGTGTGTGTCAAACAGCAAATGAAATGTTTGTCAACTTTTTCTCTAGCACTGGCATAGAACATAAGTAAGATGCTTCCTCGGTGTATCAAGTATTTATAAGCTCTGGAAGAAATTTAGCTATGAGAACCACGTAAAACAATGCCAAAAGTGTGACATAAAACACACAGGATACAACAGGTGAAACTCAAAGTATGTTTTTCAATGCACTTACAATGATGTGCCAATATGAAAACACTCCGCTGCGTGCAAAGACAACATTTCCTTTACATTTGTAGCATTCATATTCTCCATTGACGCTTCAACTATTAAAAATCCGTATTTTGCAGAACTTCCTATGAATGCAATAGCACTTAGAATTCCCCTTAGTGGTCTGATCTACAGGTGATTCCATGCACACTATATATGGGGCATGTAAGCACTCTTTGATATTTGATATTCAGTTATTTACATCATTTAAGTTATGCCTGTGCGTAACTCCCTTGCTGAATACATGCTGTTTTGATCTCAGTTCCACATAGCAATAGGAACAAATCAATAGCTCAACACTTTATCTAAGTGTTCTACACATCTATTGCGTCTTTCATCAGTCTCAGAGCAAGAAAGAACCCTTTGCAGTCATATTTGTAAAGACACAAATATAAATATATGCTAATATGAAATAAGATAAGATTTCCCTGAAGGTGTTAAATATGCTTTGGATGGAAAATATTTTTGCCTTTTTCAACATTCCCCTATCTCTTATGCTGCCTTGAGCTCTGTGTTCCCTATGACGCGATATTGATGTGGGAACCACTGTCACCACAGAGTAAATACTCTGAGGCAGCTGCTGCGCAACAGAGACTGAAAAAGCAGACATAAGTCAGTCCAAAAGATGTACGTGGACGGTTGAACAGCCCTCAGTCTCAGGCAACAAATAAAAGATTGTGAAGAGCATAAATAAAACTGTCATATGAGTATTTTTTTCTAGTGATCCATCAGAACTGAAATAAAATATCTGGAAACAATACTCAGACTATGGTTTTCATGAAGCTTAAGACTGAGAGGTTCTGTAAAGCGCTAAAAATGGCAACAGACATGCAAGAGAAAAAATGAAATTCTGTCTTTGGGGGACTTTCTAATCTCACTAGATATGCAAAGAGCCTGAGTCTATTTCTGTAAATAGTGCCTTCAACAGTTAGAGACAGTTATTGGTGACTTCAAAAAAGCCAAGACTGCTCTCCTACTTGAACAGAAAACCTCGCTAAAGAGAACTGCATTCCACTTGCTTCCTTGCAGCTCTGGATTTTATGGCTTACCACCACTAAAGTAATAATTTATGTATCTGGATAAAATTAGTGAAATATAATCTTGCAAACACAAGGTTCAGGTTAAAAGCCTACACTACTGCTCAGAATGCTGCAGATACTGTGTTAACTTAAAGAATGGCTCTCAGATTTAAAATATTTGTAGTTTTATGTTGTCTTTTTTGGATCTTGCACATCCACAGTAGGAAGTATTTTAATTTTTTTCATAATTTTGATTTTACAATTCACTTTAACTTGCAAAATGCTCCTTGACTGCATGCGGTTCCCTTTAAAACACACACAATAGTGAACCTTGCTGTTTTTCAGGAAAAGGTAAATACATCTGATTTTGCCTGCATTAAAAATAAAATGCTTCAAGAGCTTAAAATTTACTTTGAGAAAGGGTGATTTCTCAGTTATTTTATAACACATCTACAGAAGACTCAATTGAAATTTATAATTAAGGAATTTTACTCTTTTACTAATTTTTCACAAAAACTTTTCAGAGTGATTTCTACCACTCCAATAAAATAATGTTCTCTGAAAACCCTACTATGAGTTTCAGTCATAGAAACAGGTGATTTTTCCCCCAGCAGTCAAATTTTCAGGTGAATTTCACTACTGTAATTTGATTCCAATTTGTATATATCTTCTTTCTTCAATCAAAAAAGGAAACAAACCCACTTTTTTTTTTTCCTCAAACATATGATTGGCATATTTACTGAATAATTGCAAGGTATTATTGTGGTTTCAGATGTTATACCTCTGCATAGAAATGATGGATTAGCCTGCTCTTTACTTGCGCTGAGGTAAATGTTGCCTCTGTCCCTTTTTATTCCATTAAAAACTGTGCAGAATTGCTCTCCTAATATATGTGGATTTACATTTTACTTCACTTCAGATGTTTCTATATGAGCATGAATATATATACACATCAACCAATATATTAGTCATTCAATACCAGATGTATAATAAAATGGAACTGAAGGCAAATTATGTATTTGCAAAATGTCACTGTGCTTCACTGCATGTTACTAACAAATGACTATTAAAAAGATGCAAACCCTAAAATCTCAGTTTTCTTAACTCATAGTAAAACATAGTATAAATGGATAAGGATGTTAAACATGCTCTTCCTTCTACATCATTGTCTAAGAAAACAGAAATTAAAAGGAGAAATGGCAGTAAAAAGTTCAGTATAACCAAGACCCCAAAAATCTATACTGAAAGACTTCTGGAAAAACTAACAGATGCTATCAACACAAGACAAGAATCTTTTGACTCCACAGGGGCTATGAAACATGAAGGCTTCTGAAACATTTGATGTTCAAGTGCAGACAAAAGCAGCTTCAAAGCGCTTTTTGGCTGGGTCATCAAATCTCACCATAAATATACAACAGATTTGATGACACTGAAGTCTGCATCCATCAAAGTCCATCCCTAATTATTACTTCTGGAATGATCAAGTCTCATTCCCCTAACAATGTAAGGAAGAAAGGCTTCAGAACAAGAACAGAACCAAATGGTCTTTTTTCCTCAATCTCTCTTGCCTTTTTATCCTTCACAGGAGAAGCTAATGTTACTGAAAGAAATGGAGAAATGCTGACTGGACAAGAGAGAAGGTATTAGACACAACACACTGCGGGTGTAAGTGAAGACCCATAAAATCAGTGTCAAGAAGAAGGGAAAAATAGTTGTGAAAGTGGTGTTGATGTTCAAGAATATCCTACTTACCTATCCCTCAGAACTGATGTACAGTGGGAGGAGCCGTGAGCACTAGAAAGACCTTATTTTGCTCCTTTACTTAAGGCTAACAGTAAAAACGCCTGGAAAATCAGCTGGAGTTGACTAATGTTTGTGCTTTTTATGAATGGAAACATGAAGATCTGAGACAGGAATTCAGAATGTCTGTTACACTGAAAAAAAAAAAAAGGGGAAAAAAAGTGGGAATGTTGCAGAACAAGCTGCCATTAATAGAGTTTCTACAGAACTGCTGCAAGAAAAAATTAGAATCCAAGACGACTTTGGACACTACATGTGTCTCTCTCAAGAAGAAAAATCAGTTTTGGGTATCTGATAATAAAGAAGTGATGCCGTACTGATGGCAGTCTGCACAGGTGAGACTCACTGGGCAAACTTTGAAGTCCTGAAAAGTGACAACAGACAAATATATGTCATCAGTCAGGAATTAGGTGTAGTGAAATAGGAAAAGAAAATATAAGAACGACCTAAAAAGAATATGAACAGTTAAACACAGTTTCTGAGCAATGAATATTTGAAAAAAAAAAAAATCACCACATGATAAACAGCCCTGAAAACAATGAGAATAACAATTGCTAGGAGGAAGACAGTCCAATTTCTAGCTAATGCCTTCACTGGTGAAAAGAGTCTCCATTCCATAAGTTTTCAGCGATTTGTGATCTCATACATTTTCCTCTTGTTTTTTTACATGGCCATTTCCTTCAATGCCCATGATAATACATTTGTTCCTTACAGAGGCTTTTGAGACATCATTATCTAGAAGGCACATCTGTATGTTTCCATTCAAAAGGTTTGCTATCAGTCCCTATTGTGTTTTACTGTATGGTACAAGCTTATGTGATTTCTATTCATTGTCAGAACTGTAAAGACTCCTCTGCATGTAAATTGCCCCTGTTCTCTACTGCATTGTCCAGTTTTCCAGGACTTTCCTGATATTGCAGGTAATTAGGATAACTGTGAACTTTTGCCTTTGCTAGGAGGTATTACTTCACTCCTATTGTATGATTCCTACTTCTGATGCCTCTGCAAGTCCTTATGATTATTTTGCCCCAGTTTGCAGCAGGCACTGACAAAGCAGCCCAGCTGGAACACAACAAACTTGCTTGCATAGTGGTTTTTCAATCAGATCTATGTCTCAGAAAGATTGCTGTATGTGTTCTGCTTAAGTTCCTTTTAACACTGCTTACATAACCCTGAAAACCTGTAAATGTCTGCTTCTCAAAAAAAAAGCAACCTTTTTTATTTTTTTTTTATTTATTTTTCTTCTTGGTAAAGCCTCGGGTAACTCTAGAACAGCCTGAATATAAGACACTTATTTTTTCCTAAAAATAATGTCAAAGAGGGTAGTGTTAGGACTCTGAGTGCACCCACCTTCAACAAGCTTAGATGGCTGAGTTAAGGAGTCCACCAAAGTGCAGTTGGTTCTCCCACTGGTAAGAGGTGTTATGAAGATACCTAGAAACAAAGTCCTGACTTCCTTTCCTCCTCCTCCTTCTTTTAAGCAGTCTTTACTGTTGGCCCCCTATGTCTGCACCTGGTTTCATGCCTTCCTGACCTTGATCAACACACATTAGCTCGGCTTCCTGGCTTGCCCTGAAACCTGCCAACTCACTGAGACCAGGTGATCACTGGACTGTGCTGGACACTGAGGTTCTGATCCTGATCCTGGCTTATGCTTAGCATTCTGTCTCCTTGTTGGGGAGGGTACTGTTCTCACCTGCCTTGATCCTGTGCTCTGCTCCTGGCTTCCCTTCCCTTTTGGAGTGGCTGGCCCACCCTGATAAGCAGCAACAGGCTCCCTACAGTCCTTTCCGATTTGCAACAGCATCATTACAGTGAGATATACAAAACTTTCAGATGAGGAACAGAGTAGTTACGGTATTTAAATATACTCAAGTTACAGCCTAAGATGTACAGTGAAACCAGACCTAACCACATGAGCCCTATTTTTCTGTTCACAAATGTGTGACCGGATGTTATGCTTAGCAGAGTCCCTCCTTCCTGCATCTGTCACCCCTGCCACTTAATATCACCTCTGGGAACTTTTCAATCAACCTTTATTAGCTACAATAACACCGTAAGATCAGCTGGAACACTCCAGCCTCTTCCAGCTTTTTACCCGGAGGTGTTGGTTGACAGCCAGCTGAACCTGAGCCGATATTGTGTCCAGGTGGCCAAGAAGGCTGATGGCATCCTGGTTTCTTTCAGACAAAGCATGGCCAGCAAGACCGGAACAGTGATTGTCCCAGTGTACTTGGCACTGGTAAGGCCACACCTCAAGTGCTGTGTCCAGTTCTGGGCCCCTCACTGAGAGACATTGAGATGTTTGAGTGTGCCCAGAGAAGGGCACATGGAACTGGTGAAGGCAGTAGAGCACAAATCCTGTGGAGAGTGGCAGAGGGAGCTGGGGTTGTTTAGTCTGGAATGAAAAAA